>VXBT01010107.1:130645-174857 GCA_013400235.1 Oriolus oriolus
ATGTGGCTGTGGGCATGGCTGGGCCGCGCCTCCCGGCTCTGGAAGCGAGCGCCGTAGCCTGAGGCCCTGAGCACGTCCTGAGGGACTGAGGGAGGTAGCGGGAATGGGATGTGGTGGGGAAGGGCCCTGGAGGAGCCTGGCAGGTGCGGCCCCAGCGCCGGGATAGAAAGCTCGCCACAGACTTGTTCTGTATCAGCAGTAGCGTGTACAGCAGGGCCGGGGAAGTGGTTGTGCTCCTGTGCTTGGCCCTGCTGGGGCCATACCGCGAGTGCTGCGTTTAGTTCTGGGCTTCTCAGCTCATGAAGAACATTGAGGTGCTGGAGCGAGTCCAGAGAAGGGCAGCGAAGCTAGCGAAGGGTTTGAGCACAAGTCCTGGGAGGAGTGGCTGAGGGAGCTGGCGTTGTTAAGCTTGGAGGAAAGGAGGCTTGGGGGGAGTTTATCACCCTCTACAACTGCCTGAGGAGAGGTTGTAGCAAGATGAGGATCAGTCTCTTCTCCCACGCAGCTAGTGACAGGGTGAGGGCAAATGGCCTCAAAGTGCACCAGGCGACATTCAGGTTGGACATCAGGAAGAATTTTTTCACAGCAAGGGTGATTAGACATTGGAATGGGCTGCCAGGGGAGGTGGTGGAGTTGCCATTCCTGAAAGTGTTTAAGGAACGATATTGGCGNCAGCTTGCCTCCCTTCTCAAGATGCTGGTTTATACATTTTGGCCTAGGATGGTCTGGGTGTCCTTGGAGAGCAAGCCTGGAGAGGGTTTGTTATGTCTATCTTAGCATGAGAGAACAGCAGCTAACAGGCTGCAAGACAGTTCAGAGTTACACACTAGGAATACAGAATCTGAAAAATATAAGAGTTAAAACCTAAGGCATCATTCTAGTTGACATGGTGGTGCTTGGTCATTGGTTGGACTCTATGGTCTCAGAGGCCTTTTCCAACCTAATGAATTCAGTGATTCTGGGCCTGTGTGGGAAGCCAGTGTATGTCTGAGTTGCTTGAACCTGGCTGGTGATTGTGCCCAGAAAGGGCTGCTGAGGCGCCTGGCAGGTTTGTGTTAGCTGGGCTGTAAGTCCTGAGTGAAGGCTTGTTCTTGTCCATGGTGAGGTGGGAGTTGTCAGTTTCTTCCCACTGTTCTTATCCTGCATGTCCATAAAGAGCTTGGGATTACAAAAATGAGCTGTAGTTGTACTTGTGTTACAAAGCAAGTGCAGAAAAGACAACTATAGAGAGAGGGAAAGGCTTAAAGAGTGTCTGTATGTTTTAGATGGCAGTGAGCTGGCCCTGATTGGACCTAAGTTTCACAAGGGCCAGGATCTTCCTGGCAGCATAACAATTCAGGATCACTGCAGTCAGTGTTTCCTTCAGAAAAGTGTAACATCTTTTTCTGCTCTGTGGACTTTTGTTGGGACTCAAAGCCTGGTAACACAGCAGTGTGGAACAGAGAGAGTAGCTGCCTGGAGGTGAGTACTGGTAGAACACTCTATGAATAGGTGTTGAGACTGATCTCATTCCCAGATGACAATAGAAACCAGAAACATGTTAGCAAGTATAATGACGCAGTAAGATTTGGTGTTATGCAATACGATAATTTGAGGAAACTGGTATGAGAAATGGTAGAACTAGGTTGAGGAATGTGTACTGTAGTTCACTTCAGAGATGATGGAAGAGGTGCACATTTGCAAGTAAGGGGCAGGGAAGAGCTCCTTGTTAGCATATTGTAGGGTGATGGAGCCATGAATGTAAGAGCTGCTGGAAAAGGCAGATATCACTCCAGTGAATTTTAGGGTATATTTCAAATAGGGAAGTGGTGATGTCACTGGACAGGTCACACATGTGGCTTTGTGTTGCTGTTCTCAGCAATCATACATGCTGAGTTACGTTTGTGGGTTTTTTTGACTGTGTAAAGAAGGAATATCAGGTTCCGATACATTGGAGAGGTGGAGACTAAAATTCTGATTGTTCTAATCTATCAAAGCGAAGATTGCATACTGAGTAGGTTTGGATGTGGTGCTTGTTGTTTTGGTTTGGTTTTGGACATTTTGCAGGGAGGGAGTGACATTGCAGAAGGGTAAAACGCACCCTTGCGCTTAGTTTATGTGTTGATAAATGGTTACAAATTGGTCACTGATTTCATAAAGAATAAGAGAAATATCTCTGACTTTTGAAGCAATGCTCAGCTGGAAGAGCATTCCCTACAACCTTTTTTAATTCCAGTTCTGAGGATTACTTGACAGGAGAGTAATCTTCCATTACTTCCCATGGTTCCACAAAGCTGTCTTCGTCTTTGCTTAATTATGAAAAAAACTGCAGTACTACATTAATTGCAAACATATTCTTCCATCAACACAGCCTCAGACAGGTCTGAGAGGCTGGTCACTGTTAGTGAAGTAAATAATGCATAATCTGGGACTCCCTGTTAACTGCAGGCTATTCTCTCGTCAGTCAAACTTTTTTTGATTATATGGCATGGTTATAGGAAAGCCAGAAATTCATTGCAGGTAGCTGTAAAATACATTTATATTCTTGTATATGTGCTACCAGTGATAAGTGAAGATTTGTTATAAATGCAGGGTAGCTGAGAATGCCAAAAGTCTATCCTGTGGAAACATTTGTTCCATAATAGTTGTCTTGGCTTCTTTCCGTAGTGGCCAGCAGCATGCCAGGCTCCCGCACGGAACTTACACTTCACAGTCTATGGAAAGAAAAATGCTTCCACAAAGGTTTCTGACTCGGTATGTTTGTACTTTTTATACTGTGATTCAGTAATGCACTAAATGCTTGACAGACGTGAAACATCAGGCTTTTAGTGGAGTGTTATCTTTGGGTATTTCATGAGACTGAGTTGCTGAAATGCGTGGCTCTTTCTAATGGCAGTTTCCAACCAAGAGAGGATAAACACATGGAGCACTTGCTGCAAAAGTCTATTTGGAACATTATATCTATCCTGCTTGTGTTTTTATGAAAATTGTTTGACCTGTCTTGAACTATTTGTGATCATAACAAACTGATTTATTTTTCCAGATTTCCACACAGTACCCAGTAGTGGACCATGAGTTCGATGCAGTTGTTGTGGGTGCAGGAGGAGCAGGTCTGCGGGCTGCCTTTGGTTTGTCAGAAGCTGGGTTTAACACAGCCTGTGTTACCAAGCTGTTTCCCACCCGCTCTCATACTGTTGCTGCACAGGTAAGAAATGGGGCAGAACAAATGTTTAAAAAATGGCTGCTGTCAGAAAGCTGATTTGGATGTAGAATAATCACAGAATGGTTTGGAAGGGGCCTTGGAAGGGGCCTTAAAGGTTACCCAGTTCCAACGCGCCTGCCGTAGGCAGGGGTTCCACCCATTAGCTTAGATTGCTCAGGACCCCATCCAGCGTGGCCTTGAACACTTCTAGGAATGGGGCATTTGAACGTCTCGTTTCAAGGTCGTGCTTCTTTTTATAAATATTGCATATTTAGTTGAAACTTTTTTGGAGGGTAATATATCATAGAATCACAGGATCATTAAGTTCGGGAAAGACCTCTAAGATCACAAGAGTCCAGCCATTAACCTATCACTGCCAAACTTTATATTAAGTAACAGGTACATTTCGTTTTGCTTCCAAGTGAATGATGTTGCAAGACACATTTTTTTAATCTCACTTCCGGTTGTCCTTAAAATCCTTATTTCCTCTTATGCTTTCATTTCATCATACTGCCTCTTTTTTCTTCCCCTTTCCTAAACATTATCAAAGTGCAGTGCTGCTTGTATCCCTTGAGTGTAACTGTGGTTCCCTGTTTTACACAAAACAGCTGGACGAGCCATTGTGAAACTGAGGAGTTTCACAGGTTTTTCACAGCTGCATTAAATCTGACTTTATTTCTTGTACACAGATGCATAACTGGTATGTGATTTTTAATAGAAATGAGGTAAACCTACTAAAACTGTACTTGAGTAATGTAATTCCAGGAAAATGGATTTTCATTTTCAGGGAGGGATCAATGCTGCTCTGGGGAACATGGAGGATGATAACTGGAGGTGGCATTTCTATGACACAGTGAAAGGGTCGGACTGGCTGGGTGACCAGGATGCCATACACTACATGACTGAGCAAGCCCCAGCTGCGGTGATAGAGGTGAGACTCATGGGATTTGATGTCAGCTGTAGTTATAAATAACACAGGCTAGCTTCCAAGGAGATCTCCTTAAAATAACTCATTGTATTGTGATGCACAAGAGTTTCTGATGTTTGTATTTGGGTGCAACAGCTGGAAAATTACGGGATGCCGTTCAGCAGAACTGAAGAAGGAAAAATCTATCAGCGTGCATTCGGTGGACAGAGTCTTCAGTTTGGAAAAGGAGGACAGGCCCACAGATGCTGTTGTGTTGCAGACAGGACTGGACATTCACTCTTACATACTCTGTATGGCAGGGTAAGGAGTTGTGAAGTAAACATCAGTGGATTTGGCTTAGTGGCTGGGCTGTTAACTAGACCCAAAGACAATTTATGTAAACTTTGCCCCAAATGCGCTTTTTTTCCAAAAATTTGACACAGCAGCATTGGGGAACTCTGAAAAGAGGTACAAGCCAGCATTTTTTTTCACTCATCTTCAAACTGGGAGGAGGGAGGAAACAAGGTGTAGATGAATTAAGGCCGACTGTGCATTCCTGAGCTTGTTCTATGGCAAGTAAGTGACTAATGTTCCAGCATGTCTGCCTATTATTTCTACAAACCATAATTGAAGGAAATTCGCGGTGTTTGAAGATGGTAGTGAGATACTTGAAACCAGAAATCCAAGTAGCTGGTAGCTACTGTTTTTTATTTACTTGTTAGCCAGCTAATTGCTCTCCCCCAGGTTCGCACTATGTGTGCTGCTGCAACACAAATTCTCAGTGCTGCCAAACACTGCTCTGATCCCTGAGGGCATGAAAGAATGTTTGACTCCATGCCTGCTGCTCCTTCTGGTTTATTGGGCTCCTGGAGGTGTTTTCCATTTCTCTGGGAGAGCTTAAGTGCAACCTGCTTGTACATGTATGGAGAACCGCAGCTGGCTAATGTGTTGCCAAATGCAGAGTGAAATGACAAGTCCTGCTGACTAGCTCATGACTGCTCAGAATTTAGTGGTTTGGCTGCTACTTGTATCTTTAAAAGCTAGAATAGATGAATTAGCAAATTCTGTAATAAATACTTACGAGGAAACAGTCTTCTGTGAGAGTCGGTGGGGATGTTTTTTATCCTGATACAGCCCATGAGCATTGACAGTTTTGAAGAGCGGTTACTTCAGTAAAAGTTCCTTTTCTAATTTTTCTCCAGTCTCTACGATACGATACAAGCTACTTCGTTGAATATTTTGCCTTGGACCTACTTATGGAGAATGGAGAATGCCGTGGTGTTATTGCCCTCTGCATTGAAGATGGAACCATACATCGTTTTAGGGCAAAAAACACGGTCATTGCCACTGGGTAATGTAACATTTGGGATGAAGGACCAAAACTTGGGAATGTTACCAGTTGGAAGTTTGTGTGCTTGTACATGTATTCAGATCCACAGTGTGGAGAGGTTACATTGATTGACAAAACATAATTTAGAGGTTAATTTCCCCCCACACTTAAAGGAGTGCAACTGAATTCAGTTATTCCCTCTGAAAGAAGGCACATGCTAATTTTGTGACCACGTATAAATTTGGTATAAGGTCTAACTTTGAATTCTAGAGCAATGACGTAAAGTAAGAATGTGTAAGAGTAATATATATGATTCAGATGGTCTTTGATTTTTAAAACGTGCTGTTTAAAACAGACATTGTTGCAATGCTGTCAACGTGTCTGTCTGTAGAGTTCTGGATTTCCTGTAGGAAACAGCTTTTGTCAAAATCTCAGAGAGTCTATTTCATTAAGATATTGCCACTGTAATTCTAACTGTTCTAGGATGAAATTATCATAATATGAGTGTAACTTAACATTACTTGGTTGCAAAGTTTGTATATGTTTATTAGAATGCTACTTGCATTAATCTTTTGCTGCTTATGGCTGTCTCCTATCTATTTCCATCTGAAAAATATTTATAAACATATCTTCAAAAGATACACTTATAAATAAATTTATAAAAGGTTGCCTACATAATTTGTCTTTCTGATGCATTTTCATGCTTGTGTACTTTGAGGTACATAGAATATGTACATTGCTTTTTCTTCTGAGAGTTTGTTCTGAAATTGGGCCAATTGGCTGTTCTCAGTAATGTTGGAGGCTAACCTAGATGTTTGCAGCATAATAATTCACGTTTAATACCTGAACAGCTAAGTTTTTAAATCTAAAAATATAAAACCAGTGCCATCTAAGACTATAAAACCAGTGGGATGTAAATCATTATTATATGCTATTTTTTATAAAACTGCTAGTGATAGTTCAAATGAAGTTGAATGGTATGGATTGAGAGAACTTTCTGAAATAACTTTTTTTTTTCTGGCAGAAAGGCTTCTGATATTAACCTAATTGCTTTGCAATTGGTGTTCTTTTTCTTGGAGCTTGTCACCAGCCATTTTTCAAATGTGGTTGAGCATAACTGTGCTAAACCAGTTTTGTTTTCTTTTGATTGAACTAGTACAAGGACATGGTAAAACTTCGGCACTTTTCTTATTAACCCTTTTCTCTACTTCCACAGTTGTGCAACCAGCGCAGTTTGGTGGTATGTTCTAGTGGTGTTTTAATGTTTCTTCTTGCTAATTCTGTTAACTTTTGTGTTCCATAGTGGGTACGGCCGCACTTACTTCAGCTGCACATCTGCTCATACCAGTACTGGTGACGGCACTGCCATGGTCACACGAGCTGGGCTTCCTTGCCAGGACTTAGAATTTGTGCAGTTTCACCCTACAGGTACAGAATATGAAATAGTACTTACAACATTATTTTTAATGAATTGAACAGATTTTTGTGCTGTTTTAAAATGTCACAAAATCACAGAATATGCTGAGTTGGGAGGGGCCCATCAGGTTCATTGAGTCCAACTCCTGGCCCTGCACAGGACACCCCAAGAGTCACACCATGTGCCTGAGAGCCTTGTCCAAACGCTTCTGGAACTTCATCTGGCTTGGTGCTGTGACCACTTCCCTGGGGAGCCTGTTCCAGTGCCCAGCCACCCTCAGGGTGAAGAATCTTTCTCTAGTATCCAACCTAAACCTCCCCTGACACAGCTTCAGGCCATTCCCCCGGGTCCTGTCACTGGGCACCACAGAGAAGAGATCAGTGCCTGCCCCTCCTCTTCCCCTCACAAGGAAGTTGTAGACTGCAATAGGGTCTTCCCTCAGCCTCCTCCAGGCTGAACGGACCAAGTGACCTCAGCTGCTCCTCATTCAGCTTCCCTTCAAGGCCCTTCACCGTCCTTGTGGCTCTCCTTTGGATGTTCTCCAATAGCTTAATATCTTTTTTATATTGTTGCACCCAAACCTGCCCCCAGCACTCCAGGTGAGGCTGCCCCAGTGCAGAGCAGAGCGGGACAATCCCCTCCCTTGCCCGGCTGGCGATGCTGTGCCTGATGCCCCCAGGACACGCTTGGCCCTCCTGGCTGCCAGGGCACTGCTGACTCATGCTCAACTTTCCATTGACCAGGACCCCCAGGTCCCTTTCCATGGCACTGATTTCCAGCATCTCCTTCCCCACTCTGTCTGTACATCCAGGGTTGTCTCCATCCCAGGTGCAGAATCTGGTGCTTTCCCTTGTTGAACTTAATAAGGTTGGTGATTTCCCAGCCCTGTTAATAAGTCGAGGTCTCTCTGCAGGGCCTCCCTGCCTTGGAGGGAATCAACAGCTCCTCCCAGTGTTGTACCATCTCCAGATTTGCTCAGCATCCCTTACAGTCCTGTGTCTGATCCTTTATGAAGGTGTTGAAGAGCACAGGGCCTAAGACAGAGTCCTCTGGAATCCCACCAGTGACAGGTCACCAGCCTGATGTCACCCCAAGCATGGTGTGCTCAAGTCAGTTTGCACTTTTCTGCAGCACTTGAGTAGTTGCTTGTGACGTGTTTAGACTTGTCTGCAACTGTTGTTGAATAGAAATTTGAGAGTAAGACATATAATGTGAGAAAGGTCTCTGCTGTTCTAATTTAAAGAGCAGGAAAGGTCTCTGCTGTTCTAATTTAAAGAGCAGGTTAAATGTTTTGAGGTGCTGTCTTTACAATGCTAACAGGTTTTATGAATTACAAGCTCAAACCACCTCTTAAACTTATATTTCCATTGTCCTTAATATTTTAAGGGGTTTGATATTAGATACAAGAGCAACTGGATAGGATAGGTGCAAATTTTAGGGAATTATATATTAAGTGGGGTAGCTGAAGTCAAGGTATATATTTAGAACTGTGCCTTTATAGCATGTGATCAGTATCTAAACTGTGAATAACAATGATCACAAACTAGATTTGTAGCCAATTAAATGCTTTGGTTTAACTCGTGACATGATTTTTTGTAAATGGTTTGCGTAATTTTACAATGTTATTGTTGTATCATGGAGATCAATATTCATTTGACCTAGCTAAGGTTTTTTTAGTTAAAGCTTCATTGCTTATGTGATAATTCTGTAGCTTTTAAGATAATTATCAAGTGCATGAGTTAGTTTGCATTTTTGTTTTCTGTGATGACCAATGCTGCAGGATAACAAGTAGGCCTTCCTTCTCTAAAGGAAAAGAAAACTGAGTAAGTTTTTACATTCCACAGGATTTGAAGCCATCCTGTACTGCTTTAGCATAGGAGAAGAGGGAACAGAAATGAGTAAATGGACCTTGAGATTATCAACTTCTGGTTTATTAAAAGTCCTAAAATAATTGCTGGAGGTCTACAAGGTCTTCGTAAAATTCTCCTGACATATTGATGAATGCAGATGACTTCCAGTTTTAATACATGGAATACTACGGGTGTTCCAGATCAACTTGCTTACCTTTTGCAAAGTGTTTAAAAGGACTAACAACATTTTTTTCTATGTAGTCTTGAGTGACAGTTCCTGGTGGTATGATTAGGGTGGAGTAAAATCTGCCCCTCTGATCTGCTTGCATTATTTTGAGAAGAACTTGTTTATTCAGTGTTCATCATCTTGATGAACACTTGTGAAGCTGTGTAGAGAAATCTCCTTTGATGGCATTTTCTTTCTTGAACAGGTATCTATGGGGCTGGCTGCCTTATCACAGAAGGATGTCGTGGAGAGGGAGGTATTCTAATCAACAGTCAAGGTGAAAGATTCATGGAGAGATACGCACCTGTTGCCAAGGATCTGGCTTCCAGGGATGTAGTGTCTCGCTCTATGACCATAGAAATACGTGAAGGAAGGTTAGTTAAATGCTCTTAACAAAGCTGCAGAATAAATTCTTAATCATACTAGACTGTAGGAGGTGCAATACTTCATTTGATAAGCACATGGTAATTCATGAGAGTGAGCTTTAATGATTGTTAAGCTGATCTCTGTGTAAGGCAGAAATCTTTCTTGTTAATTCCTAATGATACTGACAAAGAACAGATGATGTTAAGAGTCTCTTGTTTGAATTCAGTGTGTCTAGAGACAGTTGCTCAAACAAGTTTAATGTATATGCTCTTACTGCAAACAATTAAAATAATTTGGTGCTCTGTTCTCTTGACTAATTATCCAATTTTTACATATTTCTGCAGAGATGTAATAGTTTAAAGTCTTAAATAATGTGAATTATTGTGAAAAGAAAACTGGGAGTTGGAAAACGGCCTCAATTCATGCAAGTGCCACAGTCTTATTAAATATGCTAGATGTTAATTTTTGTCAGATAACATTTGAAAAAGAACTTATTTATTTCACAAATGAAACAGATTGGATTAGAAATGCTACTAGTGTTTGTAAATTCCTGTTATGTATTCCAGTGTTGTTTTTTTTTGCTAGGGGTTGTGGTCCTGAAAAAGACCATGTGTACCTGCAGTTGCACCACTTGCCACCACAGCAGCTGGCAACTCGTCTCCCAGGGATTTCTGAAACAGCCATGATATTTGCTGGAGTTGATGTCACTAAAGAGCCTATCCCTGTCCTGCCTACTGTGCATTATAATATGGGAGGTATTCCTACTAACTACAAAGGACAGGTAAGGAATACACATCACTTTTGGGCTGTATTTTCATCATCATACTAGGAAATTATTTTCCAAATAGAAAAGCATTAAGAATGTTTTTCATAAATGTAAGGATGATTAATACCATTTTAAATAATAATATAATAATGATGTCAGAGTACTTAAAGCACACAATCTTTTTTGTGTTTTTAAATAATTTGATAACCATGTTCCAGTCCATCTGGAGATGGGAGTTGCAAGAAACATCTAAAATGAAGTTACTGTCATGTCTGACAACAATTCTCTGTTTCTCATGCTGAGGATAATATAGTTGAACATAGATCAAAGTAGGGCTCTGTTGTGTTCTATAACATGAGGTAATGTGTATTATTCCTCTGCAGTTCATGTAATTGAAACACTAAAGCAGATCCTCCAACTGACACTAGTTGGAAGTTGATGTGATGGTGTCGACTGAATTCTTCTCTTTGTGTATTGTACTTGTTAAATTTCAGTGTAAAATTCTGCCTTAGTAGTGTGTGTGCAGATCAGACTTTATTCCTGTGAATTTCTGACTTGCTGCAGGATTGTGGTGAAATGGAGCCACATACTCTTCATAAGCATACATAAGGAGATCTTGGGGTTTAGTCCCATCTGTATTTACATACTGCATACATTCCTATTTGCTCTTTAGAACTAAGATAATTCTGGGTTTAGAGTTGGAAAAAACTTAAGGTTGTGGCCTCTGCAAATAAGGAGGTTTGCACTGTTAGAGACTGTGGAAAAAAGCTGAGTATTAATGGAGTGTGTGCAATGTCAGGTGATCACACACGTGAATGGTGAGGACAAGGTGGTGCCTGGGTTATACGCCTGCGGGGAAGCGGCCTCTGCATCCGTCCATGGCGCAAATCGACTTGGAGCAAACTCTCTTCTGGATTTGGTGGTCTTCGGTCGTGCTTGTGCCCTGACTATTGCAAATACATGCAAGCCTGGTAAGTCTCACTTGCCTAGAGACATTTGCCTTTATGATGTAATTTCTGCCCAACAAAGAGTTGTTGCTCCCTGATTCAAATTTAGAATGATAGACATAGGCTCTTATTTGTTAGAAAAGGAAGAAATTGGTGTTAATGCTTTTTGTAGGCGTGTTCTTTGCCATGCAAATGTTTTGACATTGCTGTTTGCTTTGTAATTGATCCTTCTAGAACTAGAATTGGGTCAATGCTGGTGGCGTGAACAGTTAGGATTTTTGACACATTAACACAGAATATTGAATGTGAAGACTGACTTCTCTACATCCTGCACCATCTTCTACATCAAAATGTAATCTGTCTTACACTTGGCACTTTTTGTATGGTGGAATTTGCTGCCACCTTGCTGATCTATTTATAAGAAGGACTGACATGCAAGTGATAAGAGATAGATTCTAAAAATTGCAATATCTCATTCCCTGGATTTTCACTGCTGAATATTATATATTTTTAAGTAATCTGGTTCAGCAACCTGAGAAACGAAGAAGAAAGCCCTCCCTTCCAGCCCCCAACAAAATACTGGAAGTGCCAGTTACATTGCCAGAGCAGCTGGAGTCCAGAAGTACTCGTCTGTTTTCTTACTGCTTAATGTCCAAACTGCACCAGCTGCAGAGACTGATGATTCCTCATGGAATCAGCCTAGATCTTATGGTGCCTATTGTGTCTGGCTTTGTGCCAACATTTTTTCAAATCCTTCTGTGGCTCTTTAGAGTTTGGAATTGTAGAAGGGGCATTAATTAATTGTTATTAATCTGAATGCAAAGCTACATGTGAGATGAACTGTGCTGGTAAGATGCTGCATTTGCTTTGTTGCCCAGTAACAGATGGCTTCCTGTATTAGAGGCAAGATGCAGGGCTCATGTCTAACTGCCAAGCTTCTTGACTTGTCCTGGTCCCTTACACATCCCAGAAAAGGTGGGAGGTTTGGGAGTGAGGAGACAAGGAAGGCATAGCAGAAGGGTATTCCACAGGCTTATTCCATAGTTTAGAAGAATTTTCATCAAGTGCTGCTTTGAAGGAATGAACAGCAGAATTTTGCCAAACCTATAAAATCTCTATTAATTGTTATAGGAAAGAATGGGATTCATATTCCACTGAGAACTTTAAATATATGGATACGATTGGTGGGACTTCAGGAAAGTTACACTTACTCTGTACCTCAGAGGAAGAAAACAGATTATGTTTCAGTCAAATCTGACTTTTATTAATTGCCTGTCTATGAAACTGCCAGAAACCAAACCCAAGCCTGACTACCAAACTACTGAAATTTTCTTATTAGGAGAGCCAGTTCCCCCCATTAAACCAAATGCTGGTGAAGAGTCAGTTGCTAATCTTGACAAGTTAAGGTTTGCTGACGGAAGCATAAGGACTTCAGAAGTGCGACTTAGCATGCAGAAGGTAAGCCTGGGGAAGCTCTCAGGGACAGGATGGGACAAGCTGCAAGCAACAGTGGGGTTTGGTGACTTGGCAGAGTGCACTTCAGGATTTGCCATGCAGAAGTAAAAAGTATGTCAGAAGATTGTGCAGCAAAAGTTGTATCCCTTTTGTTAATTCTTTCTTTCCTTCATGGTTATTCCTCTTGTGTATTTTACCTGCTGTATAATAGAGTGGGGTTTCAGTTGTTTGGGGTGAATGGAAGAATGTGGGGTTTTTCAGGCTGCAGACAAGTTTGAACTCAGAACAACTCTATCAAGCTCTGCTGGAGCTAAGGAAGTAATCTGCTTTCGTATGCTGCATATCATACTAATTTTGTTTTACTGTGTTGCAGGCAATGCAAAACCATGCTGCTGTATTTCGTACTGGTTCTGTACTCCAAGAAGGCTGTGAGAAACTCAGCCAAATTTATGGTGATCTGGCTCATCTAAAGACTTTTGACAGAGGTAATTTGATAGCGAAGAACACACCTTGCCCAGAGTATTCTGGGAAGGGTATCAGTGGTTTTGTTTTTTTTTTTTTCTGTAAACCTCATGTGTTTCTTGAATGCTTGGCTGAAGATTTTGAATCTTTCAAAATACTTGGTAGAGCCCTACTTATTAAACATGGTAATCAGGTAAAGTACTTGACCTTACCAGTCATTTTCTGGTTGCGTAAACTTTCAAAGAAGCAGAGACTGAAATTGGATTTAAATGTGTGAGGTACAAACTGCTCTCAGAAGATGATGTGAAGTTGTCCAAATACCAAGATGAATGATGAACTTTGTCAGTATCTTCTGAAAAGGCCAGGGAGCTGCAGAAAGGTAGCAAGACTACTCATAGGCTGAACACTCAGTTTCCATTCTCCAGCTGAGCAGATCATGATGCAGACAGATACTGCCATGTCTTGTGGTGTATCTTAAGAGAACTTGGTTATTTAAGTGCAACTGATGATGCACCATTGGTTCACTCACGTGTATTTCTCTTGTTTGTAGACCATCTTCCATAGTATTTTAATATTTTACCAGGTATTGTGTGGAACACGGACTTGGTGGAGACCCTCGAACTGCAGAACCTGATGCTTTGTGCTCTACAAACCATTTATGGTGCTGAGGCTCGCAAAGAGTCCCGGGGTGCCCATGCCAGAGAGGATTATAAGGTATAAATATTTTCTATGACCTGTATGTAGGATTGAATCTCCTTGTTATGTGTCCTCAGGTGGATTATTTTAGATTTGTGACTTCTTCAAAGTACAGTCTTCAGTGTTAAGATTAGTGTAGTATTTGTTTGGGCTCCTATCTGTTCTGCTTTATCTATTCTTGTTTGTTATTTATAGAAGGACCAATACTTGGAACACTGGGAATGATCTTGAGAAGAGTTGTTCCATGTGCACATCTGAGTGACTAGAGACCTCTAAAGCAGGACTATAGTAATGATATCATGGATGCATAAACAGGACATAAAGATGCATAAATAGAATAATTGTCCTATGCAAGGCAAGCTACCTTAGAGCCCTTGTTAAGCCTGAGCATTTCAAACTGGACACGGGCAGTGCTAAGAGAAAAGCTTGGTGTCTGTCCAGAGACACGCTGGGTTACAGGTGTAATTGAAAGGCAGCTAATCTTGTGGTTGTGATTTGCAGATACGACTTCTGGTCTAAACTAATCTCATTTTCTCCCTAGTTGCGGGTAGATGAGTTTGACTACTCTAAGCCACTTGAAGGCCAACAGCGGAAGCCATTTGAGGAGCACTGGAGAAAGCACACCCTTTCCTATGTGGATATCCCAACTGGGAAGGTACTTTGAGCTTGGTGCTTGAGGGTGTCATAAATAAGGGCAACTCTTGATTTTAATTAAAATTAAAATAAATTTATTAAAAGAAAACTAATTTAGAAAATAACAGAGTAAAAAAAATCAAAACCTGGGATTACAGTGATAAGAGATGCTTGTAGCCTAATTGGCTTTCAGCCCAAGGTAGAGCTCTTCAGTGCTGGGCTTTACTTTGGCTAAATCCAAAGTAAAAGTCTTTTAAGTAAGTCTCTATAGAGACAGGCCTGAGGACCGCAGCACCGGGCTCCACCAGCAGCAACTCTGAGGTAGAGAAAAAGGAAAGGGAGGGCTTCTCTAGCTCCTGCAAGGTGGTTTATACCCTCCTGGATCCTCCCCTGACTGCCCACTGTCCAGCCTCCAAGGCACGGGGTGATTGGTAGAGTTTAAAATGAGGTAAGAGTTTTCCAGCCAATGGCTCGCTGCTGTCTAGGGTTCAATCTTTGAGTGATGTTACTGGATTCAAAGGCGGGAAAAGTCCTCATTAAAATTCAGCCTTGCCAGGGAGCCCAGTTGCAGACCAACTGCCAAGTTACTAAATTTAGATCGGGAGTGACTAAGGAGGGTCTTTCTGTGTGGAAGATTTAACTGGAACCTAGATTAAAAAGAGTTTTACACAACTTTAAAGTGTCAGTTAAAAAAGGGGAATATAACTGGGACATTGGGAAATTAAAGAGAATAAACTTCTTAACTTGGGGAAACACTTAGCAGTTAACTTTCACTTAATTATTAACTTTAACAACTTCTAACTTGGTCACAGGACAAATTAACATGCGAAAGCCAATTTAAGGATTTTATGCATAACAAGGGTCTTTTTTGCTGTTTCTCATAAACAGCTTTGGAAATGGTGATAATCCTGCAAGTGATTATCACAAAATCGGACGCGTTCTGTTGTTGAGCAGTAGGCATAACTGGGAGAAGTTACTGCTGATCTTTGGGAAATGACTTTGCTATTTGAGCTGGAATTGTGTTTCCCCTTGTGGCTAGTTCAAAAGTGTTTTTCTAATGGTGACAAAACCTGTTGTTGGGTGTTTAGTACAATGACTTTATGGTATTTCAAAGGCAGAACTGAATTCTGACCCTATAAAAATCTTAAACTGTTGGTGTTTTTTGGATCTCATTCTCTGAATCCTGTTGTCCTAAAGTCTTTGTTCCCTCTTGCTTTAGGTTACCTTGAAGTACAGACCAGTGATTGACAGAACTTTGAATGAGCAGGATTGCCAGACCGTCCCGCCAGCCATCCGCTCATACTAGCAGCTTCCATCTCACTTGAAGCCCCCTCTCCCAGAGGGGTCAGTGTACATAAGCATAGCACAAGCAAACCAAAATAATGTTGGCACTTAGCAAAATGAATGGAAAATGCTGACAAAACTTTTCTCCAGCTTGTATTCTGCTGTGGCTTACTGTACATTTATTAAAAGTGGAATGCAGAACAGCTTGTGTTCTTTCACCCATTTGTCAAAACTGACAGTGAAAACACAAAATGTGTCTAAATAAAGTCAAGTCTTTTATTTGTTTGAATGTGCTGATCTGTATATAATTACAATGCTCTTGTTGTGAATGTATAGTTATTTCCGTATTTTAACAGCAAGAAATGCGCTGCCCAGTGCCAGGACAAGGGGCAGTGGGCACAAACTGAAACACAGGAACTTCCATCTGAATATGAGGAAGGTGATCTTTACTTTTAGAGTGGTGGAGCACTGGAACAGGCTACCCAGAAAGGTTGTGGAATTTCTCTCTCTGGAGATACTATAAGCCTGCCTGGATGCAATCCTGTGCAGCCTGCTCCAGGTGAACCTGCTTTAGCATGGAGGTTGGACTAGATGACCTCCAGAGATCCCTTCCAACCCCAGCTATTCATTACAACAGTTTTAGACAAGATGGAGATGCTGAATTTTGTGATGTGGGGACTTAAGCATCTTAGTTGCTGACTGTAAGTAATACTGAAGAAAGTAAGATGATGCAGTTGTAGTTATAACTTTGTATTGTCACACTGTTTTATTGAATGAAAAAGGACAGTTCCACTTACTTCCTCTGATATAGAATAATATATATAATACCAAATATAATATTATTTCCCAGTCTTCACTGTCTCTGGAACTTCTGAAGCCATTTTAGTGGCATGCCCTGTGTTATTTCCTAGACTGTATTTTCTCACAGGAGCCAAGGGGCAGAAGACTTGCCTAAATATTAAAAGCTTACAAGACTTGCATTCAATGTGCATTTAGTGCCAAGGTGTAACTTGTAAGGCATTAATAGAGCAGTTTCTGGCAGCGTTTCTGTGAATAACACAGTTCTTGTAGGACTGAAGTGTACCTATGCAGATTGCAATGGAATGAAGCATTCTCTGAAATAAACGGGAGCTGGTCACCTCTTGGAAGGCAGACTAGTTTATTCAGAAAACAGCAAACAGTGAGAACGGGACCCCGAGATCAGCCCAAAGGCCCACGCGACGCCGGGCGCTCCCTGGGCACACAGCCACAGCAGGGGCACCTCGTGCAGAGCACCAGGAGAGCTCCTGTAAGTTTGTGCTGTGTCGGGATTGGCGCGTTTTGGATCCTCGCGTTGGTTGGTCCTGGAACGTGTCTCTGGCTCGCTCTAGGGGTTCATTTCGGGCCAATCATTTGGGGGACTGGTGCACCAATTAAAATCCCGAATGATGTCATCGCTTCTGCAGAGAGTTTCTGGAAAATTCTACCCATTAGCTACCCCCATCTGACTCCCATCCAGTGGTTACGTGGAGGTGTTACACCCGTACCTCAGCGCACTTTAAAACCAGATTAACATTAACATTACAACTTGATTTAACCAATTATGAAACTCAACCCTAACATAGCTTCAACCACCCATCATCATGCAACCAGCCCACGAAAGCCCACCCATTTATAATATTCTCCATGTTTGACAAAAAAATTGTTTTCTTAACGGCTGAATGTTGCCTGCTCTTGGAGAAAAAACAGAATGTTGGAAAACCTATAGTGTTGGAATACTGTTGCTCGTGGGTGGAAAAATGGAATATGCCTTCTTTCACCCTTGAAGGGTTTCTGCCCCAGGGAGACATGTAGCACGTTGGAGCACTCTGCCTTCTTGGGCAGGAAGCGAAGAGGGGGCTGCACCTGGCCTTGGCTTTTTTAATAAAAGGAGCCTTGAATGTCGTTAGGAGGGAGGGAATAAGGTTTTATACATCTTTGAAAAGACTACATTAAGGCAGAACCAGCTCATAGTTTTTTTTCCCCTGGTGGGAAAATCGCTACTGCAGCGCTTTCCCCACTGCCCTTCGCCCGGGGCGGGCGCGTTTTCCCGGGTTTTCCCAGGCCGGGCAGACCCGGCCGGAGCCGCACTCAGCGCGCCGCTGCTCCCGCGGCCGCCGATTGGCGCGGCGGAGCCTCCGGGGCCGGGCGCCGCCGGCATCGTGACGCTCGTCCGGGGCGGTCCCGCCGTACCTCCCGCCCCCGCGGTGTTCCCGGCCCCCGCCACCATGCACCGCTCACTCCGCGCCTGCCGCCGCCTGGGCCGGTCCGCTGGCCTCCTCCTCTCCTGCCCGCTGCCTCCCGCCACTCCCGGCCGCTGGATCCCGGCGCCGCCGCGCGCAGCCATGGTGAGCCCCGGGCGGGGAGCAGGGAGCCGTGACCTCTAAGTGCCACCGCCGGCCGCCGCTGCCCTCGCTCCGCCCCCGCCCTGCAGGGAACGGGGGGCAGGCGCTGACAGGGGGAGCGGCGGCCTCCGGCAAGGCCGGGGCTTTAATCCCGTGTGTTGCTCCGTTGGGAGCGCGCCGGCACCGGGAAGATGAGTCCGCCATCCCTTGCGGGGCTTTTGCGGCCGTTTCCCGCATCCTTCCTGCGGCGGGGCGGGCGGCGGCGCCGGGCCCGGCTCGGTCCCGCTCGGCAGCCGCTCCCGGGCAGGCCGGGATGTGCAGCGCTCAGCTCTCCCGTGGCGCTGCCCGGGATGAGATTCGCTCCCGAGCACGGCCCTGAGCCGTCGCGGTGTGGCCGGGCACGGCGGGCATCCTGCCGGGCAGGAAAGGTGCTGGTGCAGGACCTGCTTCGCAGAGCTGTACTGTGCCGCTGCTGCTTCCAGCAGGAATTTTAGGCGGTTTCTTGGAGCTGTTGAGGTGCAGAAAACAAAAAGCTGTATCCTCACAGGAACGGGAGTATTCGTCACTGGAATAGCTTTGGGGCTGCCTGAAAATGGGGGAGCTGTCTGCTGAGAACGGCCCGGTGCTTGTAGCAGGCATCATCAGTAGATATTCCTGTATAATTAGTTGATTGTCGGGCTCAGACGCGAGTGGGACTTGATTGTTGCGTGAGGTTCAACATAGAAACAGAAACACTATTTGAATAAGGAACTTCAAATCTCACTCCAAACACGTAGGATGTTGCATGGAAGCCGTAGTCTCAGGTGCATCTTTGTGAGTTCACTCCTTAAAACAAGGAGGTAATTTACACTGTCAGAAGAATTTCAGCAGAAAGTGGTGTGTTTGAGATTTTGGGATTCTTTAGTTTACTGAATTAGTTAATAAATTTATCTAGAATGTTAGTTTCCAATCTGTAGTATTGATTAAGGTGTAAAAAGTAGCATTTAAAAGAACAAGCTTCCCAACGAGTGAAAAAACTTCATGGTGGGTGAAACTTACCTGCATAAGAAAACTGGTGTCAGAGCAGAATGTTTAACTCAAACCACTGGCCTGTTCAATGGTTCCCTTTTTTATTTTGCCATTTGGCGTCATCTGAGAAAAACATAGATTATGGCCTTCATTCATTTGCTGAAAACCTAGAATTTTTGAATCTGATCTGCAATCTTACAAGAAAGATGTGTTTCGCTCTTTGCAGGTCAGAAATGTGACCACTTCTGTGTGTATTGTGAGTTCCTTGAGTTTAAATAACAGCACTAGGTAAAACATCCCTGAGTGAATTTGGAAGTCAAGCAGCTGTTGAATTCTTACAGGAAAAGCTCTGTATATTCTTACATAAAAGAGGAGCCACCAAAAGATGTACTAACCAGTATTTAAGTTTAAAAAACCTGCCACCCAACAAACCCAAGCCATGAGTTTTTGATGTTTGTAGAGATTTTTTTCAGTAGCTAGAGTTGTTTTAAAACACATTGTGTACATCCAGCCGAAAGTTTATGCTGTCCTGGTATGTTTATTGTGTTGCCTTAACTAACAGCTAAATTGCACAAGATGTTTTAAATGGAATTGTCATAATGGTCCTTCTGTAGCTGAACATTGTAAAATATTTCAGTTTGGGTTCTAAAAGGTAAATTTCAGAATTTGTGACTCAAATTATGTTAAAAAAGAGAAATGATGCTTAAAAATGGAAACATTCTTCATCTGCTAAAGGAGAGCAGTTGAACAGAAATTACATACTCTGATGGCCTTGAAAGATTGCTTTTGACATGCTAAAAATGATGATTCTTTGAACTGAAATACTTACATCCAAAAGTTGCTGCATCCATAAATCAGAATGTAATTTTCCACAGGAAGAATTATTGCAGCAGTTCTGCCATTTGAGTATCTCCAGTGTGTTATGGTGCAATCAGTTCTGATCAGTTCCCTGCAACAAGGGAAAAGTACAGTTTTATTTGCCTAACTCTGTAAGCTTTGGACTGTGTTTGGGTTCTAAGGATTTTGGAGGGCTGAGCACACCTTGTCAGGCCTCCTAAGAAAAAGAAACATCAGGAACCATAGTTGTGAGAAGAGCCTTGCTTGTAGCTGGGATAGAAACTGGGTGAGCACAGGAGATTGCCTTGGCTTGTGGCAGAGTTTCCAGGTCTCCTTTTGGCTTCTCCTGAGGTGAGGGGATGGGGGAGTGGAGGGTTGATGAGAGTGTGCTACTGATGCACCATTTTACAGCTGGTCCTCTGGGTCAGGGGGTGACTGCAGAAACTGCTTTACATACAGGAACTGGGACCTTCAGCTCATAAAGTCGTTCAAGAGGTTGAATTCTGGCTGAGGAGCAAGGGAATCAAGTTTGTTACATTCACATTCAGACAGTGGCTGCTGCAGGCTGCTGCAGCGGTCTGAGAGTAAAGCTGCAGCTCAGTTACTTGAGTCTGCATGAAAAGTGTCACTTTGCTTTTTTACCTAGTGACACCTGTTACACTAGGAATCAGCAAGTGACATTCTTCTTAAAGTACCTCACCCTGTTAACTTCACTGGAATTTACGAATGTGGAATTGGCTAGGAAAGTGTTTTTTTTTTTTTTTTTTTTAATAACAACTTCATTGTTGAAAGGTACTTGTATGAGGAGGTACCGGTCCTATTTATCTTTGTTTCACCATTGTTGACATTGGAATTATGTAAGTTCGAGGAATCAGTTGTGCAACTGGTAGCTTTTTTGTTGAAAAGGCTACAGGTAGTTTAACTTTTTATATTGTTTGAGGGGGAATACTTTTGGTGATTAAACCACTGATGATATCGAGAGCTGGGCTTGGACCTGAATTGGTTTTGCTTATCCAGCTCTGTGAAAACCTGGTGTTGTGTGCTTTTACAAGGTGCCCAAATGTCAAAAGGAGGCGTTTCAAAGACTGTGAGTCAGTGATCCCAGCTGTTGGAATATTAATGTGTGCACATGTATAGTAAGACCCACAAGCATCCCAATTAAACATTTTTGGTAGTAATATACTAAAGAAGCATTTACTATGTTCTGTTTTTTGTTAGCATGTAAATGAATGCTAAGTGACTCAAGCAGGACAAAGAGGATTAAAGAACATAGGAATTACGTACTGTTCCACACTCAGCTTTCTATTCTTGTGGAGTCAGTGTCTGGGAGAGCATCGGCCAAAACACAAGATGTGGGAAGCAGGACAGCTCTGTGAGAGCTAACCCTTGTCGTGGGCTGGGCTGCAGTTTCTTCCAGCTCTCAGGCACCACCTCCTCTGGACTACTCAAAGTGAGCAGGGCTGGTGTCTCTGGTATGTGACTGATGGTACCTGATGGCAGAGTGTCTCCGTCAGGCTGGGAATGATGCTTAGGACAATAAAAAGGGTGGGACACTTTCCCCTCCCGGCCTGCAGCTTGCCATCCGTGGTGATGCAAACCTGGGCAGTCAGAAGGTCAGGGCTGCTGGAGGGGGTGTTCTGGCCAATACCCAGCTGTGCTTCTGTCCAAGAACGCTGAGACCCACTAAAGAAGGAGCAAGTGAAATGAAGCAAGAAGAGAGAGGAACAGTCTGAATTCAGAAGTGGACTGCCAGGGAAGAGTAAGAACTGTGTGGACACAGACGATGCTTTCCCCATTTTCTGACCCAAGCTCTTCATGTACTCAGCACTGGTGAGGCCACACCTCAAATCCTGTGTCCACTTCTGGGCCTCTCAATTCCGGAAGGACACTGAGGTGCTGGAGTGAGTCCAGAGAAGGGCAATGAAGCTGAGGAAGGGTCTGGAGCACAAGTCCTGTGAGGAGCAGCTGAGGGGGCTGGGGTTGTTTAGCATGGAGAAAAGGAGGCTTGGGGGGACCTTATCACTCTCTACAACCACCTGAAAGGAGGGTGGAACCAGCTGGGGATTGGCCTCTTCTCCCAAGCAACTAGTGACAGGACAAGAGAAAATGGCCTCAGGCTGAGCCAGGGAAGGTTCATGTTGGACATCAGGAAGAACATCTTCACTGGAAGGGTGATTAGACATTGGAACGGGGTGCCCAGGAAGTGGTGGAGTCACCATCCCTGGAAATGTTTATGAAATGACTGGATGTGGCACTTAGTGCTATGGTTTAGTTGGAATGGTGATGTTTGGTCATTGGTTGGACTTAATGATCTTGGAGGACTTTTCCCACTATAATGATTCTATGATTTTCACATCGGGGGGTTTCCTGAGTCTGTGGTTTGTCTTTATAATAACCCAGTTTAGGTCTTTCTTCTGAGGGCTTATATCATCCCTGAAGTCTTGTGGACTTCTTGCATCCTCAGCATCAGCTGACAAGGAGTTCTGTCAGTCTGTGACTTTCGTGAAGAAGTGCTCACTTTCCCTTGCTTTGAACCTGACTCCTACAAGCGTGTTAGGGCTCCTGTGTCTTGTATTGGAAGAGACAGTGAGCAGCTAAAACTCATTATACCTCAGTTTTCCTTCAATCCCCAGGTTTTTTTGGGAACAAAAAAGTCATTGTCTTAAAGCTGTTCCCTACCTTTTATTACTTTATTGCCTTTAAACTATTTCCAGTAAGACATGTTTTGGGGATGAAAGAACCAAATCTGTACAAAGACCTCACACTGTTGATGAACTGTGGTGGCACAGCAGTGTTTCTGTTTGTATCCTCTGCTTTTCTTGATAGTTCCTCACATTTGATTTTCTTCTTTCACTGCACTGCAGCACTGACTTGACTCTATTAATAACAGGTTTGTTTCCCAAGGACTCACCCCTGAGGGTCGTGGTTAGGGCAGAAACCCAGCATTGTATATGTATATACCCCGCCTACAGGGCTGGGATTGTTTTACTTTTATCCATGATAAAGCCATGAAAAAGACTTCTCCCCCTTCCTGAAGACTCTGAAAGAAGATAATCTCCTGTTGTGGGCAAGGGTGAATACTTTTCCCACAGAAAACTGCGCCTTTGCTGACCAAGGTATGGGAAGAGGAAGAGTAAACTACTATTGCTTCCTGTGCGGTTCCATAATCTTTGTAGAGCTGCTTGTGAATGTGATCACATCATCACAAATGAATAGGCTGTCCTACAGAAAGTAAAGAATTACTTTTCTGGGGGAATGTCAGCTAAAATTAGTTTACTTATGCCTGTGTTAGATAATAACAGATGCTAGGTGGATACATGACACAGAAATATTACCATACATAAATATTGCACGAAATATACCTAGATATAGTTCCTTTGTGTTGCACATCTAGAGAGCAGCTGTGTTCCTGGTTTATTAGACTAGAAAGGATAATTAATGGTCAGTAACTTGGTACTGGGTTAGTCAGTTGCTCCTTTCCAGTATTAAGTGCCCCGTGCAGTGTGGATTTCAAATAGGGATTTTGTTACTCATGTGTTGATCAGGCGGGCGAATGCTGCCCGAATTCTTACCATGCTCTTTCTTCAGTTGGGTTTCAACACAACACCGTTCTGTAAATTGTAAACTAAGTTACTAATTCTTTGAAAAGCAGAAACAGAGTCTTTCATCAGGATGAGGTTTCATGCAGTGGGCGCCTGAGGTCTTAAGCCACAAGTGCTGCCTGTCACCATGGGTCAGCTATGGTACACAGTTTGTAGTTGTGGTTTTTAGTGAGACAGGTGCTCAAACTAGAAAAATGTCTAAGCTTTGAAGATACAATTAGAAAAAATACCTATGACTAGCTGCATGTCTTGGCTTTGTATTTTTTTTCCCTCTTCTTGAACATCTTTTTCTTGACAGCCTGCTTTCAAAAATAATATACTGATTGCCGGTATTTGAAATTTTTTTTCTTTCCCATAGTCTTCTCAAGAGGCTTTTAGGATAGAATATGATACTTTTGGTGAACTGAAGGTCCCAAGTGACAAATACTATGGTGCCCAGACTGTTAGATCTACAATGAACTTCAAGATTGGAGGTGTTTCAGAAAGGATGCCAGTAAGTATTTCAAATCTGTATTCTCTTCTTCTCTAGAGTATGTTTTGGATGTGAAAGTGAATACCTTCTTCTTAGGCTTTTGCTGGAAGTGTGAACAGCTTTGAATTTTAACTAAAGGCAGAAATCTCATGGCAATACGTTATTCTGGTAGAAATATTTCTCGTTGCATTTAAATAAATTGAAAATTGCTTTTGAATAATTTCATCGTGTTGCTTTATTTTTTTAATAACCGGGAGGAATAGAAATCTGTCTTTCATCTTTACAAAGATGAAAAAGCAAATGGAATAATTTGTCTGATGTAGCATTTATATAGTTCGTTATTGAAGTTGTCTAGCATAGCATGAGTTGATGTAAACTTATGATGTGTAGCTGTGCATAGACCATTAATGTGCACGTGCTTTGTCATGTACTGACTTTCCATGTGCTGAAACATGTCAGTTTTCCCTCAAAAGGCTGTTTTAGAAATGGAACCACGTCAGTTCTAATACATGTAACTTTTGACACGCAGAGCATACCTGGGCTTACAAAAACAGCTGTGTACTGCCCTCTGGACTGCTTGGATGAATGTTACTATTGGTGGGAGCGTAGGTCAGATGGCCTGATTGCTGTCTGGTTTGGCTGATGGACTACTGCTGGATTTCAGAGCAGAAGGAGTTTGGTTTAGAAGTAGTCATGTGCTATAAATTGCTAACATGTCCTTTGGGGGAAAGAAACTGTGTCTTTAAACTTACCCTTGTGTCTCAGGTCCAAGTTATAAGGGCTTTTGGCATCTTGAAGAGAGCAGCTGCTGAAGTAAATCAAGACTATGGTCTCGACCCAAAGATTGCTAACGCCATTGTACAGGCGGCAAATGAGGTAGGAACCAGCTGTTCAAGGTACTGGAGCTGCCAGTGTATTTTTGTTAAGCTTTTCATGGGAGGTTGGGGGATTGCATTTCTCACATTTTTAGAGGAAGGCATTCCCTGTTAATAAATCTTGTTTTCCAGAGATCATTTACTTAATACAATATTTTACTATTTTCTTTCTTGCATGTAAAATGATAGGATGTTCAAATGCATGTTGATAAATGCCACCCAAAAGCAGAGAGTTTTGAGTGACCATTATTTGAGATGTGATAATATCAGGTGTTTTGCTTTGTATAAATCAGCAGATTTGTTTATCTAGAAGCATTTTTAACAGAGTTTTCTTGTCCTGACTAGTTTAAAAATATTTCAGTGTTGGCAGAAGCCATATCCTCTTCCTACCACCTGTACCACCTTAAGTCCCAAGATCCAATAGCTTTGGAGAGCTCCAGAATATGTCCAGGCTCTTCTTGTTGTTTCTAGGGTTCCCCTAGTTAAATGTGGATTAGAAGTTTAGGTGGATTAAGGCACCTTAGTTTAGAGTCATAAATTCTAAAAGTTGTTTGTGGCTATTTTTAAAAACACCCCTGCTATGATATTTTTTCCCCCACCTCCAAAATGATTTTCTAATACAACTTAAATAGAAAGAGGAATCAATTTACTATTGGAGGTGAAAATGTTGCCGCTGTATAAGATGGGAAATACAGAAGATCCTCTGTTGAAAAGCGTGATTCCAGGAGGACTGATGTATCCTGATAATCTGGTTATCTAGCCTCAGAGCTGTGACAACAGATCTTTTGTTTTTCTGAGGCCAATATGCATGGGGGTGATACTTCTGAGCACAGATTTTGACACTATCACACACGCATCTTTAGAAAACTCTCTGTTATAAACGGAGGCCGGTTGTCCACTGAGATGGTTAACTGGTGTTTTATTAAAAGAAAAGAGAACAAAACAAAAAGGCAAGGTGGAAGAACCAGGAGGGGGAGTAGCCCTCTCACAGGAGGGCAATTTCTTGGGTGAACATCTTCTTTTGAGCTCTTTCAGTCTCTTTCTGATGGGGCAGTCCACAGAGCTGCCCCTCGGTGCTCAGCTCATTGGGCCAATTTTCCCTCTTCTCCGATGGTGGTTGGCTCACAGCCGGGTCCCTCCCTCTCCCCTCATGGCGCTTCGAGTGATGGGTGCGAGACTCGAGCTGAAGGAGGGCTGGCGATGGGCGGGCACGGCTGTCTCTTCCAAGCAGATGCCACCTTGATGTTGCTTGGACAACCCCGGTGCTCTTCCAAACCATCTCCTGGTTTCTTATGTTCGCTGCAGTCTCTTCAACCCCACTCAGCAACTCCAGTGGTAACATTAAATCATCCTAACTCAACCCGTGCAACCCGAACCGTAACGCAAAACCACCTAAACTGGAACAACCCCTATTGCACTCTCTGAATGTGTCTAACATTCAACAGGCTTCAAAAAATGGTGATCAGACAGGAGACTGTGTTACAGGAAGGAGGTGTTCGGTGTTTGCTCCTAGCAGCCATCTGCTGGCTTTGTTGATGCAATACGTAATGTCTGCAGCTGTAAGAGGTCTGGAACTTCCCTGTATGAAATTTCTTTATTGAGAAATATCAGAGTCCAATGACACAAAGAGAAGAGCACCTAAAGCACCTTTTAAAAATATTGTCTATGTCTGTAGAACATGAAATCGAATTCTGTATATCTCTGTATTTCACAATTCAGTGTGAAAAGCATAGCAAATGGTTTTTTCCCTTTTAATATCTGATATTTCATAAAAATGTCTTAATTATTCTAGTGTAAATTCACCGTCGTTACATGTAGATTTTAAAATGTAATGGAGAGCATAATTTTAATTATGCTATAGAATTTTCAGGCTTAATGCTTTTGCTTTCTTTTCCTTGTGGAAAAACTTTTCTTTCTTTTTTCTATTATAGGTAGCTGAAGGAAAATTAAATGATCACTTCCCTTTGGTGGTGTGGCAGACTGGGTCTGGAACTCAAACCAATATGAATGTCAATGAAGTCATCAGCAACAGAGCTATTGAGATAATGGGGGGCACATTGGGAAGCAAAAAGCCAGTGCATCCGAATGATCATGTTAACAAAAGCCAGGTTGTTACACTTGTATTATACTGCTTTTAATTTCAAAAGTTTTGTGTCTTTGAATTGTGAATTTTGAGTTTTCTTGTATCCACTGTTTAGATTTTAAAAAAAAAAGTTTTGTGGACAACTTTGGCAACAATTTTGTGTTTTTTTCAGTTTAAATTAGCTTTAAGATGTTTGTCAGTAACAGGATGATTAAAAACTGAACTCATTCACGATAGATAAATTCACACAGTGTATTAGACAGAAGTGGCCTTGTGACAACCACTGCTGCAGTCTTACAGATGTTAAATATAGGTCCAGTTTCTAAAAGTTGGATCATGGTAGACATTTTTATTATGTTTCTCTCTTAAACTTCACCTACTTGAAGGAAAGATGAAGCGACTGACTTGGTTTTGTTCTTTCTTGATCTTTTGTGCTTATTCAGTATTCTGTGAAGTATGGATTTAACATTATCAAAGCAACACATGCATGTTTTAAAGTCACCTACAATTCCTTTAAAATCATCTGTCCATTCATTAGCCATCTCTCATAACTACTGTAGTAATTCCTTTTCTTTTTTTTTGTCCCAGCATTGTTGTGAACAGTCTATTAAATTTAACTTTCTGTGGGTGTAGTCATAAAAAGTTGATTTATCAATAAGGAGCTGACCTTGAGGAACACCCCTAAGTTGCTTACTCTTAGTTTAGTTTCTAATTGTTTATAAGATAAAGAGAATAAAGCCACACATGTACATCTTACAGCAGCGACAGTGAGAAAAGCTTGTAAATTAATTTCTTGAATTTTCTCCACAGAGTTCAAATGACACTTTCCCAACAGCAATGCATATTGCTGCTGCCCAGGAGGTTCATGAGGTCTTGTTACCTGGACTAAAGAAGCTACAGAATGCACTCGAAGCGAAGTCCAAAGAGTTTTCCCAAATCATAAAAATAGGGCGCACTCATACGCAAGATGCTGTTCCACTTACACTTGGACAGGTAAAAAAAAGCTATGCATGTGTTTGGAAAATTCTTGTAAATGTGTTGGAGGAAATTAAATCAAACTTAAGGATGCCTAAATTAAGTTGATGGTTTAAGATAAAATATAGGAAAATGGCTGAATCTCAGCCTGAGTATTTTCAGTCTGTGCTGGAATTTACTGAGTATGCTGTACTCCAATTGATGTGTCATAATTTTTCTTAATGATTTTTTCCATATGTGTTTTACTTCTAAAAGTAGTAAAATATAAATTATTTTTAAGTGATGTTTCATTACCAGATAGCACAGCACAGTTTTTCTGTTACACTGACATTGCAGGGAAGAGGTAGTAGCAGTCTGTAATTTGTAAATTTATATAAGTTGCGCTTTGCCAAAACAGAAAACTACTGAGTATTTTGAATGAAAATCTCTGATACATGATCTTGTGTGTATGTATGTGTATATATATATAAAAGATGACAAATCTTACCGTATTGTCAGGAATGGCTTATATTACAGTAATTTAGTAATGAATTAAACGGAATTGATAGAAATCCAGGTAGAATTTGTGGAGTTTTTCCAAGAATGCGCAGGTGGGGTTTTTACTAACTAAAATGAAGTGAACAAAGCCCAAGATCCATTTCTTTATTTGTCCTTTGAGAACATGACCGTAGTCTCAAAGCTGATTTACTATGGAATCAGATCCTGCTAAGTACACAACTGAGATAAAAGACAAGAGAAAGATGCATTATATGTATATTTTTATATATTCAGGTTGTTTTTATGTGTAATTGTTGGTAGCGTGGGAGCAGTCTTTTAATAGATGTATAATTTCCCTCTTAATGAAACATGCTTAGATTGGGTGCTCTCAAGCTTTTAAAGATATTAGTCAAATCATGTTAAAAACCTAAAGTAATCTAGATGCTTGTTCTTGGTTTCTGTCTTTGTTCCTTAACTTTGTCCTCCTTTCTTTCAAAGGAATTTAGTGGCTATGTGCAACAACTTAAATACGGTGTGGCTAGGATTGAATCTGCCATGCCAAGGGTGTATCAGCTGGCAGCAGGCGGGACTGCAGTTGGCACGGGATTGAACACAAGAATTGGCTTTGCTGAGAAAGTTGCTGCTAAAGTGGCTGAACTGACGGGTGAGGAATGATTCTTGGGAGTGAGTTATCAGTAAAGCAGCATATGTGGCATACAGTCTAATTCAAACGAAATCTTTCCAGTTCCCATACTTCTCATAAGCTTAAATTGTATTTATATTACAACATGAAACTTTTGTTAATGCCATGCATTATATGCCTTCTACTGTGGATTTTTTGTGCCATGTTTTTTGATAATTATACTCAGTGCATTGAAAGTGACTGAAATGATGGTGTTTATCCGAGCAAGGCTCTTTGGATATGGATACAGTTTCAGACTTCTATTTTTAGCCCAACTGTAATGCTTCTGTCTTGATCTTTGCTCCTCTGGCTCTCTTAATTTACAATGAGTTGATGCAAAAGAAGGACAAAAAACGCTTCCAAAGCCACTCTGTTTTTTTCATATGAAAGAGTAAAAGTTAACTGTCTGATTTTTTTGATTCTGTCTTTATAGATCTTAAAACTTAATTTACAGTGCAATTGAGTTTTTTGATCAGTAAAGCAGATTTTTTGTGTCACAGTTACTGGTTTTCAAAATGCCCCCCAAACAAATGTGGGCATCTGTCATTTACGTTTGCTGTAAAATCTGAAATTGCTCAGTGACAGTACTTTTGTTTTAATGGATCTATTATTCACTGTCTTTCAGAGGGTCAAGACTTTCTTCTATCCTGAGAGAGAAGTACCTTGCTGTAAACAACAGCTGCCAGGAGCAGTACAGGGCATATTTTGGTGGTGTTAGGAAGCTTTCCCATGTCAGTGGAGTGTTTTGTGTCCTGTATGGGCAGGCTGTATGAATAGGGCAGATTCCTGAAGTTCCTCATGCTCTTACAGAGGGTGGTTATTGGCGAGGACAAAAGGAAAAGTTTGGCTGGAGCTCTGTAACTGAGAAGGCAGCTGTGCAGTTCACAAGGCCATGCAAATTGGTGGGATTTGGTGTTTGTCAGCAAGTGCAAAACACTAGAAGTTACAGGAATTATGCTGCTCTCCTTAGAGCTGGTGCTGAAAGCTCAGATCAGTGATTCTGGGAGGCAGAAGTCTAGCTCACAGTCAGTCTTTAGTGATGTCTGTAACTTTTTACAGTCCCATTCTGCTGGGACTGTCCTTCCAGGGCAAAGTCCTGAAGGAATGTTTTTTGTCGTGGAACCTAGGCTTACATCTCAAGGCATTTAATTAACATAAACAGAGCTGTTCCTTTCATTGCTCATGTGCTCTTGCTGTTGGCAGGCATCCTCCTAAGTCTGAACCAGCTTTCCCATGTTCTGGCTGGTTTATTGTTCCCTTCCGGTGCTGATACTGAGATTGGTTCTTCTCTAAGTAACCAGTTCCATTACTTACCCTAATACCTGCACTGTGCTGCAAAAACATCTATTTTTATAACTGAAAGTATCACAGCAATTAACAATCTGAAATATCTAACTTGATTTAATGCAAGAAATACCTAATTTGGGCTAACTTCTGAAAGATTATTGACATTCCCAAAATACTGTGGTACAGAAGCAATGCTTAGAATGCAACGTACTACGAAAGCTTGAATTTTGTACCTTTGTTGTAGGTAGATGCTCAAATTTTATACTCTTCTGTATTTTAGTGACTTTTGTTGTGTCTTTTTGTATTTAATTCAATTTGATTAAGAAATATGTTTGTGACGAAAGCTCTAGAAGAAAGATGATCTTACAGTGTTAATAATTTTTAATTTTTATTAAGCTAGTTATGAGTTTGATTGTCTGGTTTATGTCTGCAAGGAAGTGCTTCACTGGTTTAATGTTTACACCCTCTCCCTTGTAGGTTTGCCTTTTGTCACTGCTCCAAATAAGTTTGAAGCTCTTGCAGCTCATGATGCTTTAGTGGAGCTCAGTGGAGCCATGAACACGGTGGCGTGCAGTCTGATGAAAATAGCGAATGACATTCGCTTCCTGGGCTCTGGACCACGCTCTGGACTGGGAGAACTCATCCTGCCTGAAAATGAACCAGGGAGCAGCATCATGCCAGGTACAGAGAAAACATACAGAGAAAAATGACCTGTTCCTTTTTTCTTTTTGGACCACTGCCTCTTAACAGATATTTCCCAAACACCATCACAAATGTCAAGAAGTCCATGATTCTCTCAGGTTTTATCTACTGCCGTATTTTACCAAAACCTGTGTTCATAAAAATGCTTGCATAGCTGTGTGCTGGCAAGTATATGGGGGAGAGTAGTATCTGTAAGAATATGGCTTTATTAATACAAGCATACTTCTCAAAGCCTTCTTTTAGAATTGCAAGATCTCTACAATTTTAGGTAAAGGCTTTTCTGAAATAATCTTTAATCTGTGAATTGTAGCAGTACTGTCATGTACCTTGGCTTCTGTCTTTTTACCTCTAGCATGATTAGTGTTATGCACTCACATTTTCCCTTCTGCAGTGATCCTATTGTATGGGAGGATAAGAAAGAAAGGAATAATACTAGTAATCATTCCTTTCCTCTCCTAAAAAAATATCTATATATGAATGTTGTACATCCAAAACTATTCTAAGATTGTTCCTCCTGTATGGTAAATTATAAAAGAAACAGCATAACTGAGCATATCTGGCTCTTAAAAAAGCAAAGAATGAATGTTCTTACTAGGATTATATCTAAGAATTAAGTCATAAAGCAAACTTGTTGGGAGGCCACTCTAACTTGGTGTGTTTGCTGGGTTTGGCGGGGGGTTGTTTTTTTTGATTTTTCTGTTTTGCCTTTTTTCCTGACAAAGTGTACTAACTTTATCTCAAAGTAAGTCTAACAAATCAGTAATACTTCCCTTGAGCTGAGTGAGATTTGTTAGTGATCTCCTAGAAATGCCAACTTGCACATGTAAAGACAGGTTATAATCTCTTGACTATTAAGAACTGTGGTAATGAACAGCTGCTTAGCTCATGCCCATGTGATCTAGCTCTGAGTCCTGGGAGACTGCTGAAGCAGCCATAGCTGTTTTACAAATCCTAGCTGAAAATACTGGAATAGTACAGTCAGTTTAATAACATTTGTGGAAATACTTTATTTTCTGTGGTGTACAGATACAGATGAGTAAGACAAGTTACCTCTTACAAAACATTTTCTATTGAATGTGATTTGGTAAATGGCTGCTGGTGGTTGCTTGCTTGGTTGGTTTGTTTTTCCCCTTCTTTCTCCTTTGGTAACCTTTTTCTCTCCCTTTCACAACCAGGAAAAGTGAATCCTACCCAGTGTGAAGCTGTGACTATGGTGGCAGCCCAAGTTATGGGAAATCATGTTGCTGTTACTGTAGGAGGAAGCAATGGACACTTTGAACTGAATGTCTTCAAGCCCATGATGGTAAGTTCATAAAATTTTACATATCTAGGACTTTATATATGTAATTGTTTGTACAGTCAGATAATTTATCAGGGCAGAAACCCCCTCAGTGAATACTTGAATACTGGCGGGGTTGGGCATCTGCAATATCCCTGGGCAAACCTGTTGCAGCAACTCACCACCCTCACAGTAAAGAATTTCTTCCTGATACCAAACTTAAATTTCCCCTCTTTCAGTCTGTACCCATTGCCCCTTGTGCTGTCACTACAGTTGCTGACAAAGGGTCCCTCCCTGCCTTTCCTGTAGGCCCCCTTCAGATACTGGAAGGAAAACAGCCTGTTACATAAGTTGATATCGCAAGGAGGGCACCGGTTATGAACGAAGGTGCCAGAATGTGCAACTAGTAATATCTGAATTAAATAATTGGTATTTATTTCTTTGTCTTGTTAGATAAAAAATGTTTTGAACTCTGCAAGACTTCTAGGAGATGTGTGTGTTTCTTTCACTGACAACTGTGTAGTTGGAATCCAAGCCAATACGGACAGGATCAACAAACTGATGAATGAATCTCTGATGTTGGTAACAGCACTGAACCCACATATAGGTAGGTTTCAGGGTCAAAAACTTCTCAGAACATACTGAAATACTTTGTGGTAATGTTATTTTGTACACTTTATCTGTATTGTCACAATGCTTGTGAGGCCAAGTCAGGTCAAAAGTTAATTTACTTCAACATGACCGATTGCTGTTTTAAAAGTTGTGTTCTCCTTGCAGTGGCCATGCCAGGGTATTAGAAAAATAACTGATTAGAGTCAAAAGGAGATTGGGAGAATTTATGTCCCTGTTTTCCTAAATTCACCTCTAATAATGATGAGTGAAAGATTACATAATGATATTTTTTTAAAGGAGAAGGTCCCATAAATCTTTGATCTAAATTAATTAAGACCAGAATAACAAAATTTACTTTCACTTTAAGTAAGGAGTTGGTGTAAACTTTCGGTGTTCATTTCCTGCAAATTGAGTTAAGCAGTAATAGTAAGGCCTCCTAGCAAATAATTTTCCAAAGACCCTGTCACACTTTTCTCTCACCTCTAATGAGTCATCTGAAATTGCAAATGGATAACTTGTTGGTTTTGTTTTTTTAACAGGATATGATAAAGCAGCCAAGATTGCCAAAACTGCGCACAAAGAGGGGACAACGTTAAAAGAAGCTGCTATGAAGCTGGGGTTCCTTACATCAGACCAGTTTGATCAGTGGGTGAAGCCTAAAGATATGTTAGGTCCTCAGTAACTTCTGTACAAAAAAAAAGTGTTCTTAATGTAAAAAAATAAATAAATATGACATCATAGAATCTGTTAGTTGGAAAAGGCCTCTGAGATCACTGAGCCCAACCTATGACTGAACACTACCGTGTCAATTCGACCATGGCAATAAGTGCTGTGTCCAGTCCTTCCTTAAACCCCTCCATGGACAGTGACTCCCCCGCCTCCCTGGGCAGTCCATTGTCATGTCTATTCACCTTTTCTGTGAAGAAATTTTAAATTCTGTGAAGATTTTAAAGTCCAGCCTAAACCTCCCCTGGTGCACTTTAAGACTGTGTCCTCTTGTCCTCTCACTTCTTACCTGGGAGACGAGACCAACCCCCACCTGGGAACAGCCTCCTTTCAGGGGGTATAGAGAGCGATGAGGTCCCTCCTGAGCCTACTCCAGGCTAAACACCCCCAGCTCCCTCAGCTGCTCATGGGACTTGTGCTCCAGACCCTTCAGCAGCTTCGTTGCCTTGCTCTGGGCTTGCTCCAGCAGCTCAGTGTCCTTCCTGAATTGAGCAGCCCAGAACTGGACACAGCACTCGAGGTGTGGCCTCAGTAGTGCCGAGTACAGGGGCATAATTACTGCCCTTATCCTGCTGGCCACGCCATTCCTGATTCATAGCGCGGTTTTGGTACACTTCACATGTTTTCCTGGTATTTGTGACACATCAGCTGAGCTGCTGTTATGGGGGTGATTCTACACTGCGAGCAGGCGGTGCAGGCCCAGCAGTGGCTACAGGGGGTGTGCTGGGGGGGAAAAGCGTCCCCGTGTGGGGGCTGCTGTGACTCCGTGCTGCCCGAGGGGTCACTGACCCCGCCAGCCAGCGAGGGTGGGAGCTCAGCGCTGCGCCGCCGGACAGCGCTTCCTGCTTCCCGCGGCCCTCCCTCCGCGGGGCGGAGCGGGGCGGGGCCGGCCGTGGGGTTCCGGGTCGGCCGGGAGCGCTGCCGCCGCTGCCGGGGCCGGGAGAGACTCCGAGGCGCCGCCGCCATGAACCGCTTCTTCGGCAAGGCGAAGCCGAAGGCGCCCCCGCCCAGCCTCACTGACTGCATCGGGACGGTGAGTGCCCGCCCTGGGGCGCCCGGGCCCGCGGAGCGCTGCGCGGCCCGGCCGCCGCCTCGGCAGGAGCGGGAGAGCCGGGGCGGCCCCAGGGACGCGCACCTGTGCATAGGTGTGAGCGTGAGTGTGTGTGTGTGTGTGAGGGCACTGCGGTGCGGGGGCACAGGGTGTGTGTCCGCGTGTGGGTATGTACATGGCAAAAACACGGAATGGCTTGGGTTGGAGGGGATCTTAATGATCACCCGGCTCCACCCCCCGTGCCGTGGGCAGGGACACCTTCCACTCGAGCAGGTTACTCAGCGCCACACCCGGCCTGGCCCTGAGCGCTGTAATGTGCACGGTGTGTTTTGGTGCAGCGTGTTTGTGTGTCCGCACACGTACACAGGGGTGGACCTTTGTATGTCCATACACCCGTGCCTGCGTTTGTGTCCTGTGCCTAGCAGCGCATCCCATAAATGGGTGCACACAATGAGCTTGAAAGGCATGGCTCGCCTTACATCCTCGTGGATGTTCTCAGCATTTCCGTCTGAGGACTTCTCTGATTGCACTAGTTGACTCCTGCCGTGGCAAGTTGCGGCAAGGCAGGGGCAGGAGCAAGAAAATCACTCTCCCTGTCCAGTACAGAAGAGTGTTCTATCTCTTAGGGGTGAGTAGGGTCGCTGTAGGGTTGATGCCAAAGGTGTGTGCAGATGGGCAGATAAGCAAGCTCAGACCAAGTAAGAAGTGCTCAGGAAAAACGTGGCAAAACACTTGACAACTGTTGTCGTGTTGGCCTGCCTGCAAAAAGGTTTAAGAAAAAGCTTTAAGATATATCTTGTAATTTCATAGTCTTTTTTTGACTTTAACGGGGAAAACTGTAGCATGGTTTTGCAGCTCCTTCTGTTGTAAGCTAATTTTAAGAAGTGAAGAAAGAACACGCAGTTTCTTATTTGTGTCACTAAACAGAGGTCAGTAATGGTTGTGGTATAAATGTAGGTTAACTAAGCTTTGTCACTGGAACCTGACAACAAAAAGTTTCCATGGAAAAACAACAGTTTTCCTCCCAGAAGATTTATTTTGCTACCCAGTGAAGAGACTGTCTAAATTAAATACCTGATAGTTGTCAGTACTACCTCCACAAACCTACACAGTCTCTTGTGTATGCCACTGGCTGGTATAGGGAGAGAGAGAAGCGATCATAATGTTTGTCCTGGTACTGTATCTTACTGACAAAGAAGCTGTTGTGCTATTTAGCAGTATTAAGCCCAAACATAACTCTAAATATATTTAGTGAGAACAGCGAATAAAGCATCTGATTGAAAATCAGGATTAGCTTTCCCACTGTTGCCAGCAAACACTTTGGTGGATGACTTGAACTCCAAAATCCGTGTGAGATACTGTTATAAGTACTTTAATTTGCTGTTTTGGCAATGTAAGTGAAAGAGCAGGAAGCCTTGTGTCCCTCACAACAGCTAACTCCTTATTAGTCTGTTAGATTTTTCATGCTGCTTTGCCACTTCCAAGTTAATATCCATTTTCTAATGTTGAGGTAAATCAAAAGAAAATTTAGATAGGTCAGCAGTCTGTCTTCTGCTAAGAGCTTGTTTAATCCTAGAGGGGTTTTGGGGTGCATAAAAGTGTAATTTAAACAGCTGTTTTGATTTGCAACACCAGGAATTTAGGTGTTTTTTTTTTTTTCAAAAAAAATCGTGCTGAATGCAGTTTTAATCCTCTTCTAGTTGTTTGTAATTGCACTGTCTGAAAGTCTGACTATTCAAGACAGCAGATTAACCAAAAAGCAGAATTTCAGGTTTATTTTATGCATGTGATGACTTTGGCAACCAGTGATGAGTTACAGTGTGGTTTTTAAAACATGAAATCGAGAGCCTGTGCTGGTCAGCTGTTGTGAAATGAAGGGCTGGTTGCAAGAAAACCTTTTAAAGGTGGGTCGTCACAGGAAGTGTATAAACCACCCTGTTTTGATGCCTTTCAATTTCTGTGGAAGGGATTAAAATTTAAGACATTTCTGTATACTAGTAAGCATGGGGAGAAACACTTCCTTTTAGTAGTTTGAAGTTTATGCATTAACTTTTTGTGCCAAGTTATATGCTATCTGATTTGTGAAAGACATGTTGTCTTTTCACATTAGTGGAGTCTCTAGGAAAGGTTCTGCTACAACTACAGACATGATTAGATTTTTAATCTTAAATTACATGTGAATTATTATTGAAGAGAGTTGTGTGAGATATTAAAAAACTTGTACTATTTCTTTATAATGTTAAATCCAACAGTTTGGAAGCTCAACTGCTGCTGTTTCTGGGGTGTTTTCTGTCTTGGACACATTTTGCTCTACCTTTTAAAAGAGTCAAATTGCTTTGTAAGATCTCTTACCATGTTAGTTCAGTGCCATTAAACGGCAGCTAGGAAACTTATTTGGTGAGCAGTGATTAATGTAACATTTGTTAAAAACATAAACAACTCTTAGGCAGTAATCATGCCTACGTTTTGGATGTTCTTTCATGTGTAGGCAAGTTTAGTTATCTAAAATTCATTGCTCTTAAAGGCAGGGTTTTTTATGCTTGCTGCCAGAGCACAGTCAGATGACTCAAAGCTGTCACGAAGCCGGTAGGAGGAAGAATGCACCAGGAAGTAAAGCATTAATAGTGTTTTTACTTTTTCTTCTTTCTAAACTAATGTTTTTTTAGAGTAGTAAATAGGAAACATAGGAACAAAAGGCTAATAGTTGTGACAACGGTGTTAAAATTCAAGTTCCCTTTCTTTTGTGTAAATTGGGGCCTTTCTGTAGCAATGAAACGTTCCTCAGTGTGCCTTATTTGTGAGTAATAGACAGAAGCTCTTCAAGTCCTAATACACAGTCTAGTTTTCTGGATAAATTAGATTAATTCTCCCCTTTTCTGTCCAGTCTCATTTTTAAAAGTTGAGGTCCTGTGTCATGTGTGTGTGAAATTTTTACATAGTTAATTGATATGGGAGGCTCTGTCTGCACTTCCTGCTAGTACTACTTGAAAGAATCATTATGTAAACAAACCAAATCACTGTTTTTCCCCTGTGGAGGCTGACCTTAAAGATGCAGTTAGCTGATGAAGATCTTGAGGAGGTGGCGTGCTTTGAGCCTACAGGAGTATTAAAATCCCAATTTTTTCTCTTTCTTGCTATTAGTAAAATATTTGGCATGATAGAAAGCTTAATACAAATTTTTCAATGCCAGCTGTGCCCAGGCACTTTAATGTCTTGTGTAGAATGTTCATATCAGATGTTCTGCTCAGGATGCTTCTGGCAAATGCGTGTTGCTGTCATAGAGTGGGGTTTTAAAAGGGTCATTGAAACACTGAAATGAAAATTCACATAATTGTACGTGCTTAGCCACACCATTAGCAAGGCAGAATTGTAAATTTGCACTGATCTGTCTTATGCTATAATTGGAATGTCATTATAATCTAATCCCTAGAGAGGCTCCTTGGAATGAGAAGTTAATAAGCTTTATTTTGTTGTTTCCAGAGTAATGCTGGGGTAGTCAGTTCATGTGAAAAAAGCCTTTTATGAATTTGTGTATGCTGTTAGAACTATCTATGCCCATGCTTGGTTATGTGATTGTCATTTTTAACCCTCTAATGGTGAAGGGTTAAAATATATCCCAAATGAGAGCTCTGTGGAATGCCAGCAGGGTACACCTAGAAGTTTTCCATTCCACTTTAGTCCATGGTACTGTGTGTTACCAGAAATTCCTGAATGGAGACCTGACCTGAGTGGGTTTGTAAGGGAGCATCTCAAAATGATGAGAACGTGTTACAACGGCAGAGCTTCCTGCAACCTCAGAGCGTTGTTTCTTGTGCTCCTTGTAGAAGTTGTTTCCCTTGATTCTAGTTTTGGATTCTCTGCAAAATCTAAACTGTTTATAAAACCGCTGAGTGGTTTTATAAGGAAACAAGTCAGTTAGAAACACAACAAAACCGAGGCTGTTCTTTTTATTTTCCCATACCTGAATAAAACCTTAATGAATGTTGTTTTCTTTGTTTTCCCCCTCATGTATTATAGGTGGATAGTAGAGCTGAGTCAATTGACAAGAAAATCGCTAGGCTTGATGCAGAACTAGTGAAGTATAAGGATCAAATGAAGAAAATGAGAGAGGGACCTGCAAAGGTAAGAATCTTCTTTGGAATTTAAGCATGAGAGGATGTGACTCAAACTTCTTGTCATGTGATTTAGCCAGTTCATCCGGTTCTTAAAACTGTATCGTGCCCTATAGATGAGATATAAGATCCTGCAGGATTATTTTTATTAGACATGCATCTTTGAACAGTGTTTTCATTGGTTTTTATTTGTTCCAGAGTGTAATGTAATTCCTCCGTGAGAAGTAACCTGTTTCCCTTCTTCCTGGTTACCTGAATTAAGTCTGGTAGAGAGGCTGTTTTGTTTGTCATCCAAAATAAAAAGCTCTACACTGTGCCTGAATGGAGCAGGGCAACCCATTTTTAAGGGGATGAACTTAGAATATAAAATGTATCTGAAAGTAAACATATCTGATATAAACAGTATTGTTAAAGTACCTGCTGCAGTATTACTTGATGCTGACCATTAAAATGTGTTAATGAAAGCTAGTTCTGATGGACTAAGTTTGACATTTTATTCTCCTTACTGAAAACATAAATCAGAAGCTAGAAATTGAAAATATTTTTTACTAGAAGTTTTGTGTACTCTCCTGTTTTGTTAATCATTAATGCAGGCCAAATGCTGAATGTAACTATTGTTAAACTTTTGGCACTAGTAACTGAGGAATCTTTTGGAAAACTTAAATCCAATGTGTTAGGTTTAAACAGCATAATCAAGTGTAAAGTCAGATATTTTTTCCTAATGTAACACTATTGTGTCTTTCAGAATACAGTAAAGCAGAAAGCATTGAGAGTGTTAAAGCAGAAGCGAATGTAAGTTGAAACCTTTCCGAGTTTGTGGTTAATAAAAGGTTGTTTTCTCTGGGGGGTGATGGCACGCTTTCATTTCTCTTTCCAGTACTCTCCTGAGCATTCTTTAAAGAAAAATGCTGAACAAGTCTTTCAGTAGCATCTCCTTACAGATTTCGCATCAGCATGTTTATGATTTCTATGTCAGTGTATGAATTTGGATTGGTACAAGATGACCTAAATCTGCTCATTATTACAAATATGTTTGGCCCCTAAACTTTCTGAGAGACTGCTTCATTTTATATTATTAATTGATTACTGTAAGTTGTGTATTTGATGATCTTGCTCTGGTCTACTGGAAATTTGCCTGTTCTCTATGGACACCCGTGAGGACTTGAGGAGATGTAGTGCAGGTAATTGTGTCTATGCAGAAAACCCCAAATGGACAGGATAGATGGTCTGGTCTTGTCTAGTGTACTGTCTTGAAAGTGTCCAGCAACAGATCCAAAGGAAATGATATCAGAATATGGCAAGTGTTCAGGAATGTTTCATTGGAATATCTCATAGTCCATGAACTGCAAATCTTAGAAGCTGTCTGATCCAAAGCTCCCATCATCTTGTATTTCACGTCCTTCAGATGAATTGTACCTTTATGGATTCACTCAGTTACTTGTTAAGTATTAGTGAACTCTTACCATCTAAAATATCATATGGCAAGGAATGCAGTGGTTTAGTTTGATGATGTGAGGAGGACTGCTTGATTTTTGGGCTTTAGGGGTTTTTTTTTTCTATTTCTTGACTATGCTGCTTACTGATCTTCCTTGGTGGGAGTACTGGGCCCCTCATAATAGGCTATTGTCATATCCCTTGGTCATTTCTTTCTGATCTTGTGGAACAGTAATATATGCAGTCAGTAGTTGTCCAGAAGGTTTTGCATTTGGATCCTCCTTGTCTATCAGACCTCTTGCTTTGCATGTTAGAAGGACTCATGGTTCATTTTTATGTTTTTGTTCTTTTGTTTAACTTGATGTAGTTTACATTCTTGATTTGATACAAGTTTAGCTTCAAGAAGGATGATTTCTTAATTTTTAAAGCCTCTCTTTTCTCTGTGGTTAGTCTTAAAGGTTTCCTTTTGGTACCCTATCCTCCCCCTCCTCCCTGCCCTGAAAAACTCCAGTGTGGAGCCACTGTGGTTTGGATAACCTGCCCAGTCTTCCCTTCTCCTTACAGCATTAGTGAGCATGGCGTGCATGTCTAGCTTATGGTGATTAAACTTTTGCTGTATCTTCACCTACTTTGTCAGTCTAGGCACACATGGTGTTGGTGTCAGTTAACACAAAGCTTAGTTCAGGAATAACTTTGTCAGCTTCAAGTACACAGAAATGCATAAAGCCCAGATTTTTATGAAGCTGTTTATTCTGCAGATGTGTATAATAAGTGAAAAAACCCCCAACCCAAATCTGTTCCTATCTTTAGATTAGTGCTGCTGCTTTTTCAACTCTTAAAAAATTAGGAGTCTTTGTGGTAATAAATAGTGTGGTGTTTTAAAGCCATTATTTGCCTTTTTTTAAACAGGTATGAACAACAGAGGGATAATCTGTCACAGCAGTCTTTTAATATGGAACAAGCCAATTACACTATTCAGGCACTGAAGGATACAAAGACAACGGTACCAGTTTATTAAACTCACACTTGTTTAATTTGTTTGATCAGTGCTACATTAGATACAAGTGTGACTTTTGACTCTTCTAGGTGGATGCAATGAAACTGGGGGTGAAAGAGATGAAGAAAGCTTACAAGCAAGTCAAGATTGATCAAATTGAGGTGAGCTTTTATAGTTTAAATGATTAAAGAACAAAAATAATGTACTGAAGTGGTGAGTGGACTATGTAACTTGAAGGTAAGATGACTATTTTAGTTCACATGAGTTTGTCTGCCTTATTTGTGGGATCACCATCATAATTCCTTACCGATTTTTCTGGTACGGCATAATCAGTTGTTTGCCTTATTGTATTGATTATTGTTTCCTTGCTGAGCTAATCTTTAATCTCTCCTCTCCTTTCCTTGCACTGCAGCATAAATGTTAGTGGATACTTCCTGCTATGGCTTTTTTTGTCCTTTTTTGTTTCCCTATACTAGTAACATGCAGATTAGTCCTTTAACCCCCCCAGTTCAAGGTCGTGCCTGATGAAAAAGAACAAAACCCAGAACCAAAGAAACACTAACCAAATCTCAGCGAGGCCTGGCCCTGACTTCAGAAAATACATAAAACCCCCCCCCCCATAAGATCTCTAAATATAATTTAAAGTATGCTGCACTTAAACTCTTAACCAATGCCAGTGTTGAATTCCTTTAAGTTCTCTTTCCTATTCTGTTTTTTATATATGGCCTGCATTGTGAACCTTTAGGCAAGTATTGTTTCTTTACTTGTACTCAAGTACAGTGCCAATAAGTATGGTAAGGTATCTTCTAAATTCTGCTGTGGCACCACTCAGGTTAGTGCTTATTTTCCAGATGGTAGATTTAATTTGTCTAAATTTCATACCTTTTCTGCTTTTCAAGTTTTCTTGTCCTGAATGGGTGGGTCTTGACCTGTATTATTGCTGCTTCCAAAAAATGGTTTATGCATTAAAATAATTGAGTGCTTTGTATTTTGGAATTACTAAACTGAATTTGAGTAAATATGGACCAATTTAAAATGATTCTTGCTTCAGGACATACAAGATCAGTTGGAAGATATGATGGAAGAAGCCAATGAAGTCCAGGAGGCACTGAGTCGTAGCTATGGAACACCAGAGATTGATGAAGATGATTTGGAAGCAGGTTAGGAAGGGGGAGGGTGATTTTTTTATATTACTGAATATAAAAAATCATCATACAGTGATTTTTTTATTTCATTGGTCAAATGCTTTAAATGTGTTTTAAAAAGCTTTAACAGCTTTTTTTAAACATTAAAGCTGCATGTGCTTTAAGAGAAGTAACAAGAGCTCGAGACAAACATGAGATACCAATGGAACGCTGCAAGGCAGGGAAGAAGGTTCTCTCCTGTGTGTGTGTGTATTTCTGACTGATGACCGATGCTAAATGAGTCTGAATGTAAGCATTCAGTATGAATCCTGAGTCCCTCTAAGAGCAGCTTTTCTCTTGCAAAAGGAACTTCTTGCAAAATTTTTCAACCAACATAATTCAATTTCAGAACTGGATGCGTTAGGTGATGAGCTTTTAGCTGATGAAGACAATTCCTACTTAGATGAAGCTGCATCTGCTCCAGCTATCCCTGAGGTCACACCTACGGATACAAAAAACAAAGTGAGTCCTTTGCTCTTTAACAGCAAAATACATTTTTGTTTGTTTTGTATTAATCATGTTTGTGTTGGTTGCTTGGTATTTGTAATCCTTAATATTTTGAACAAAAAACTGTGCTTAATGTTTTGTGTATGTTATTTATGTATTATATGTATGGATGCTAAATACAGAGGATTTGAGAATACAGTGTACTGGATGCTTTTAATTATGTTTAGAAGAACTAGAATGACATTTTGTCACTCCTGTCAAACACTGTCAGACTGTCAGTAGAATTTAAGTGTACCATTACAGCTCTAGTCTCAAAACCGTAAGAAAGTCTTCTGTATGTTTGCTGTTGGGGCTTTAATAGAGCTTTGTAATGAGGAAGAACACTGATGCTCTTGTTTTGATTCCAGCTGTCACACAGTGGCAATTGCAGATACAGACACTTTATAGAAGTAGTAAGGAAGCTTCTGTGAAATAGTCTGGTTGGTGGAGAGTCATTAACCCATCACTTCTTCTTCTTTCCTACAGGATGGCGTATTGGTGGATGAATTTGGGTTGCCAAAGATCCCTGCAACATAAATGTTTCAAAAGCACAATGGATACAATGAACTATACTTTTTGAATTGTATTAAGAATCTTTTTTTTTTTTTAAATTCTGGAGAACTTGTCCTTCCAGTGTAACCTTAATATCACTACATCCTAGAATGCAGTATGAGTGGCCGGTGGTGTTCTTTCTTTGGAGAAAGTTGTTCTACTACTGACTTTTCTGTTAATGGAAAATTCATCACAGTTCCCTTCAGTGGAAACAGTCAGTCTGATAGGTTTTGATTTCCGTATCTTATGGACAAAGTAATATGTGAAGACTAGTGGTGGCTGTCGATAGCTGAGGTTTATTTTTACTTTGTATTATGTTTCTCTTTCTTGAGACTAAGACTATACGTTGCTGCTTACTCTCTGTAAAATAGCTCCCTTATTACTACGCCTGTTTGATAAAAGAACTGAAAGCAATTTTTAAACTACTGCAGTCCTGAGACTTTTATGCGATTGTACTTGTAACCTTCTTGAAAACTGCTCGGGTTATCATTAACTTTATGTATTCTATGGAGACATAAAATCACGTAGATTAGCAGATGCCTTCGTGTGGCGTTTTTGGTGATTAATTTGGCCCGAAGAACGGGGCGGGGGGCAGGTTATCAGCGTCACGTGCAGAGGGTTCGCCAGAGGCGGGGCCTGCTTTGGGATGGGGAAGAAAAGGTCCCGTTTAGGGCAGGCCCGCCTCGGCCACGTCCCTGCCGCTGTCGGGAGCTGCTCGGCGGTGCCGCCGTAGGAGCCGACCGGGAAAACGGCATTCCCGTTTTCCTGCTCCGGAAGTGACGCGCCCCGGCAGCGCCGCGGACGGTTCCCTGTGGCGGGGCGAGATGGCGGCGCCCGGAGCCCCGGTGACCGTCACCGTCACTTACAGTAAGCGCCCGGGGCAGGGGCAGCGGGCG
>VXBT01010108.1:0-121845 GCA_013400235.1 Oriolus oriolus
TTTTTACTACGGTTTAAAAACAGATCTTGGTATGAATCCATTGTTAGCTTAAAGCTGTGTGTGCGGCTCTATTCCCGCTGTGCAGGGCTCAGACTTTCTGGTACTTCAGAGGCGTGCAGTGCTGCGGGAGCTGCTGATACCGAGCCCCTCAGGATCTCAACCAAACTTCTCCATGTTTTAATCAGTAATCAGTAGCTACAGCCAGGCAGCAAAGATTAAACAAGTGTTTTGTGAACCTTGGAGGCTTCGCTCATATTTTGTTAAGAGGAAAATGGGTCGCGATCCGCAGAGGAACGGGGTCTGGACAAGTCAGCGGGGCTGAGCAGTATCTGGGGGAAGGTAATTCCAGCCGTGGGACGTGGCAAACACTGACCCACTGACCACCTATTCGTAACAACCCCCCGGCCAAAGTGGAGGGAAGAACAGTACAAGCAGACTAATTACCGTGGGAAACGAGAGATACAGCTAGTAAATAAGGGGATCAGTACTAATTAATAAAGCGATGCAATTTGTAACCAATTAATGCTGATGCCTTCATAAAAATGTATAAGTTGTGTAAAGCCTTGATAATCGAGGAGCCGGCTTTTCGTGTGAACCACCCCGCTCCCTACTCGGCCCAAACCAGAATAAAGCAACAAAAATCTCTCGCCTCGGTGCGTGAATGGGCTCTGCACACTGGGGAACGAGCCAAGGCGGGGGAGGGCGAGCGTGTTGTGGCCCTCGAGCCGCTGCTCTCGTCGCATCCCTGGGGGCTGGGTGTCGGTGGAGCCGCCGTGTCGGGGATCGGAGAGGAGCTGCTCGCTGCCAGCCCAGCGCGGGGGAGCGGCTGCGGGGGACCCTGAGGTGCGTGGGGGTGGGGCCGCAGCGCGCGCCTCTGATTGGCCAGCGCAGGCAGAACATGCAAATCGAGGGGGCGTGTCCCGCACGCCGCCACGCGCGGCCGTTTCGCGGGGCGCGGGCGCTCCCGCCGGGCTCGGGGCGNGTGGCAGGTTAAGACTATACTTTCAGGGATCATTTCTGTAGTTGGTCACTAGAGGAGAGTGATCGCACCTGATCGGCGTCACAAGCCACGAGGAGGAGCAGGGTGTTCTCTCCTGAGCGCGAAGCGGGCGAGCGGTGCTGCCTGGGCAGGGGCCGCTCGCCATTGATGACCGTTCCCGGCCCTTTTAGTGGGGCTCGGGAGGGAGAGAGCACGGGCTGAGTGGTTTGTGGCCCTTTTTTTATCACGGTTTAAAAAACAGATTAACTCTTTCAAAACTCTCCTCACCCCACCGCTGAAGTGTTAGACACGTCACCCTCCAGACACATCACTCTCCCACTCGGGCTCATCAGCCTTCCCCTGGTGCTGATTGATTCCACATTGGCGTTCATTATTTTGAATAAAATTAAAGTAACAAAATATTTGAAATCGCAGAGGGTTCTGAGTGGAAAAGGACCCACAAGCATCATCGAGTTAATCTCTTAAATAAACGGCCCACGCGGGGATCGAACCCGCGACCTCGGCGTCATCAGCACCGTGCTCTGACCAATTACTTCAGAATAATTTATTTATTAATTAATGCCATCCTCCAGCGTGGTCTGTGCTCATCCATCTGTACTTGTACATCCGTCTCTCTCATTTAAACAGTGTATAGAAGTCCTTACTGCTTCCTTACACAGCACATAAACGTACCATTAAATCCTTTATTTAAAATCCTCGTGGACAAGCAGTGCTTTCAGTCCTTATAGAAAGTCACAAAAACCCCATGATTTGCTCGTTTTCTCTCGATTTCTGCTGCTGTATTTTCGTATTTGCAGCAGAGCAGTCAGTTGAGTGGCGATGAACCACCAGCTTTTATTAAAACAAGCACCACCTCAGAATCTTGGGTTTCCTTGCAGGAATTTTTGTGGATGCCGTGAATTCCATGGGCCAAACCTCTCTCTTCACTGCTGCCCTGCTGGGGCTGGGTAAAATAGTGGATGTGCTTCTGGAATATGGCTCGGATGCCAATCAGTTAAGTATCAAACATTTATTTTTTTAAAATAGAAATTCATCTCTGAGTGGGTTTACTCAGTGTAAAACACAATATTCACTGGGCATAGAGCTTGAGATGCACGTTGGTGTTTTAGCCAGAGCTCCTCAGGGGTAAACAGAGAAATAATTTCCCTTTTTTCATGGTTTATTCTGTTATTTGGGAGCACGTAAACATTCCAGCAATGCTGCTTTTCCCTGAACGTTTTCTGCCGTTCCCCAGTCGCTGCTACGATGGGAGCACCCCAGTCCACGCAGCTGCTTTTTCGGGAAACCAGTGGATCCTCAGCAAGTTACTGGATGAAGGAGGAGATCTCCGAGTCCACGACAAAGAGGGAAAAACTCCCCAGTACTGGGCTTTGTCAGCCAGGAAGGAAAGCAGTGCTCAGGTATTTGTGTGGGAGGCTTGTTCTCGGCTGCAGTATTGATTTAAAACTCCTCTTTCCTGTTATCACAACGCTCCTCTTAAAAAGCAGCCCGAAATCACGATTTTCTGCGGGTGAAGTTCCAAATTTTGTCGCCTGTTTGAAGTCAGCTTTTCTCCCATTTTCATGTAATTGATTTTCTTCGAGTTTTTTTTTCTGTTAATCCGTTTCTCAAAATGCCCATTTCAGCATTGCAAGTAACCAGTTGTTTTTTCAGTAGTCCTGATTGATTAATTTGAAATGGTTTTTCTTCTTCTGAAGCTGTAATTTTATTGTTTTTCCCTCCTCCTGCTGCCCAGATGCTTGAATTTATCCAGCAGTGCACGCTGCACATGCAGGCTGCCATTTGGAATTTTCCCTCTGATCTGCTCAGGAAAGTTGGCTCCTCAAAGGCCCTGATCTGCAGCCCCTCGAGGTTTGGTGGCCTTGTGCAAGGGTAACAAGAGATTCTATTTCCATATCCTATTTTCTTAAAATTAACCAGTTCTTGTGTCTTTCTGCCAATAGCAGATTTAAGTCCACTGTGATAAATTTTATTTCTGTTGTTACAGTTCCAAAAAGAAACTTGATAGTTGTAAATATTTGTATATGAAGAGAAACTTTGGTAATTAAACTCTTGAAAACAGCTTTAAAAGCACTGGATTTTAGTAGCATTAAAGTGGTAGCATGAAGTAATTTGGTTTTTGACTTTTTAAGGTCACTGTAGATCTTTTTTGGGGGTTGTTCCCAGCTGTTTCAGGAGCTTTTGTGTCAGATACATGTTGGGAAAAATACAGACTTGTGAACAAAAAAGCAGTGCAGGATGCACTCTGTGTGTGCATATATGTATACATATATTTATTTATATTGCTTTAAATAAATAAATATCATAAAAGTGCATCTAAAAAGTTTTAATGAGCTGCACAATGATTTGGAATGTTAACATGCACATTATGTGTGTGGGACCAGTCAAATGCAGGGTTCTGGCAGAAATTCTGCTTTTTTTTCCCCTCTCTCTCTCTGTATTTGTATTTTACTCCAAGCCTTGGAGTCAATAAATTGCTCTTATTGCTTTTGTTTTTCGATGTTTAGAAATGCTGACAGTCCTCTGGGTAAATTACTGAAAGGACAGCCCAGTGTGGCCAAGAACATTTACAGCTTTGGTTTTGGGAAGGTAAGGTGCCGTGGGCAGTGATTTCCCAATGCCATTGGAGCAGTTCTTTCACAGAATCTCCTGCTCCTCGCAGTAATTATCCCACCTGTACTATTTTTAACTTCCAGTGCACTCTTATTTCTGCTGAAAAGATGGCAAAAAGGTGGTTGACAGGCCCTGATTTGGTTTGGAACAGGAGGAATTCCTGTTCAGTGTCCCCTGTGGGAGCTCCTCAGGGCTGGTTCTGCTTTCCCTGTCCCAGCCTCGCTGGGAAATTTAGGTTTTGACCCTGATTTTTCCGATTTCCCGGGGATGTTTGAGCTGGTGCTGCCCTTGGTTACGCTCAGGTTGTTAAGGAGCTTGCTGGATTTGGGGAAGTGTGGGGTAATTCCTTTTGGTGATGCCTTGTTTCAGTTCTATCTCGCAGGCAGCGGCCACCTGGGCTACCTGGCCTCCCTCCCGATTATTGGGGAGAAAGACGTGGTCCAGGCTGATGATGAACCAGCATTTTCTTACCACGTTGGGCCCTACATGGTCATGACCAAGTAAGTGGAATTAAAGGGATTTTAGTCCCTCTTTGTGTCTCTCTGTTGCTGTTGCACAGCGAATCGTTGTAGCAGTGCTTTGTTTGGGGAATTTTCCATGTCTGTTCTGTATTTATTCCCCATTTCCTGCTTGCACCTTGTTTCCTGCTGTCCATTGATTCATATCTGAGTCAGGCTGATGTCTGAGAGGCCAAGAACAACCTACAAGCAATATTAACCCAATTATGGCTAATCATTGATGGCACTGTTTCAGTATTGATCCCTCTGTGGAGGGAAATGCGTTCAGGGTTGCACAGATTGTGTTGTTCAGCATTTAATCCTTGTAAATGTTAGTCCAGGAGATCCTCTGGGTATCAAAGCCGTGGTGAAATGAGAGTTGCAAGGGCAGGCTGAACCTTTATTTAAAATCTCTGGTATCCAGTGATTGTTGTAATTATCAGTAATAATTATAATAATATTCTATTGTCTAATTGTTGTGTATTAAGCAAGTAGCTGTGCCTCAGAGGCAGCCAGAGAATTGACAGATTGGTGATTTAATCTCCCCAAAAACTCTGGTTTGTGTCACGGGGGGCCAGTGGCCTTTGGTGAAGGGAGTTCCTTGTGGTAGAAGGGGTGGGATTTGGGGCAGTGACCCTGCCCTGCTGCATCACCCTTCAGCAGGATGAGTTCGTTGTCAGCCTGAACGAGCAGGACCCTCAAATTAAAATTCCCGACAGCGGGAGGCAGCACCAGAGCACCACAAAATTCTTGGTAAATAACCACATAACTGGGGAAAAAACCCTGCTGGGAGCATCTGGTACAGATTCCTCTTGTCCTTGCAGCTTGATGTGGGGAGGCAGCAGAGTGACGGTGAAGGAGCTGCGCTTCCAGCCCCACCAGAGCAGCTGGAAACTGCGCCTGGCTGATCTCCTCCTGGCAGAGCAGGAGCACAGCAGGTGGGACAGGAGCCGGCCTTTGGGGTCTCCAGGGATGGGAGGAGTGGGATTTCCCTCAGCACTGTCAGGCTGGGGCTGCTCTTTCTCCCCAGATAAGAAATACAGTTTTCTTCCCACTCCTGATCTTTTAGAATTGAGTATTTTGGCGAAAAAATACGTTTACGCTGAAATACATTCCAGTGAAAACCCAACATTATCCTATGGATAAAACCACTGAGCAGGCCAGGGCTTTTCTTCTTTTCTTCTCAAGATTTGCCTTGCAAATTGGGTTTTCCCTCTCCCTTTGCAGCAAACTCCGCCACCCTCACTTGCTGCAGCTGATGTCTGTTTGTCTGTCCAGTGACCTGGAGAAAACTCGCTTGGTCTATGAAAGGGTTCACTTTGGCTCTCTCTACAGCATCCTCCATGAAAGGGTAACTGCATTGCTTGGGTTTAAATAATAATTAATTCAAAGTTTAGTGACTGCATCTGACATCTTTACTCGAGAAGACAAAATCCTCAGTCTGTATCTGAGTTTCTGGTTCTTTTTCTTATTTTTTAAATCAGTTTATCTGTGTTTTAATGTTGTCATTGGATCTCTTTCTCTCCTTTTTAAGGTGCTGTTATTTGGTATCGAGAACAAACCAATGAATTTCCTCTTTTTCCTCCGATAAATTTCATCTTTGCTGCCTTCTGCAGCAAATAACAACCACAACAAATAATAACAACTTCCTCTTGCATCGAGTTTAAAGACCCGCCGTGCAAACTCGGTGCTTTTGGGGTTTTTTTTTTTCCCCCCAGCGCACAGAATTCCCAGTGCTGCAGACGGAGACCGTGCTGCACGTTCTGCTCCAGATCATCGACGCTCTGCGGTTCCTGCACTCGCGCGGCTTCATCCATCGCTCCCTCTCCTCCTACGCCATCCAGATTGTGTCCTCTGGGGAGGCCAAGCTCTGCAACCTGGAGTACATGATAGAGAGGTGAAAAAACTTCCTCAGGGTTGCTGTGAAATGGGGGTTGAACATCCAGCACCTCGTTGGACTGGTGGGAATTAAGTGCCACCGGTGAGGCGGAGTATTTCCTCTCGTCTCAGTAAATTATTACTGAAGTGATCCCCTAGACACGTTGAAAAATAAATTTTTACAGGGTTCCTGTGTTTTATCTGTGGTCAGAGCTACAGGGTTGTTTGTAAAGCTCCTGTTGGGAAATGTTCAGCTTTTTTTTTTTTTTTAGTTCTTTTTAGTGTAAATTCATTAAAGGAGGTGTTGCTTTCCCCTACCAAAAGACTTTTACTGCACATTTCTATTTGCAAATGTGCCCTGAACCTTTTAGGTGTTTAAACTAAAAGCAGTAGCACACTCAGGTGTTTAATTCCTGAATATAAACCTTGTAGCTGAATGTGCTGTAGGTCCTAATTTACCATTTTTTCCCTTTTTGCAGCAAAGACAGGGGAGAGCACAGCGACCTGACCCGAATTCCTGTCCCAGTCCAGCTGTTTCGCTGGTGCTCCCCTGAAATAATCCTGGAGAAACCTGGCACAGTCAAATCAGATGTTTTCAGCTTCTGTGCAGTGCTGCAGGAGGCCTTGACAGGTGAATCCGCAGCTTTGGGCTGGGATGGCTTAACTTAAAAAATGAACCAGGCAAAAACCCCCCAAAATTCATCACAATAACAAAGATTACTGGGAACTTCTGTAAATATGATCAGAAAATTTAAAATTGTGTGGCTAAAGGGTGAAATTAATGGTGGATATGTGGGAGAAATGCAGTGGTTTTCTGGATTTCTGTTGCTGTTTATTTTTCCTCTTCCTACCAGCACAGCAAAACGTTCAGTTAAATCTTTTCAGTGCTCGGAGCAAGCTTGTGCAGCTTTCATGTGTTTGATCTCTGTGATAACTTCGAGATAAGTTATTGTTATTCTGTTCTTATAGTGCATTGTTGCTGTTGTTACAGATAATGTCTGGTTTGTATTCACTTTGACTATTCTGACAGTGAACTGGGATAAAAAAATTACCCTAAAAATTAATCCCAGTGAAGAATCCAGAGCAGGGTTGTTTGCAGTGTCACTCCCCTCCAGATATTTCTGTCAGCTCCCTTTAAAGCATCCACTGTTGGAATAAGACAGGGAGGAGATGCCAATGCTTGGTTTTAATTGTAAATTAGGGAATGGACAGAGAATAATGTGATTTTTTTTTTCTTTTTTTTTAAATTTCCATTAACATTAATGTACAGCTGGTGACATAAACCCTGTACTTGTGTCTTGCAGAGAGCCCTCCCTGGAAAGGTGTGGAAGACTCAGCTGTTAAACAGCTCATCCTGTCAGGGGAGCAGCTGGAAGCAGATGTCAGGCTCCCCTTGCTCTATTACGATGTTGTCAAGTCAGGGCTGGAACCCAAACAGAGGAACCGCTCCATGAAACTTCAGGATATTCAATATATCCTGAAAAACGACCTAAAGGTGATTTCCAGCACTGTAAACCCTTGATGGATGTGCTGTGGCCATTCAGATTCGAGGTGTTCTGCTGAAATCTAGAGGGAGTGATCCCACACCGAGTGTTCTGATGGTGGAACTGAAGGCAGAGACGCAGAACTGCCGAGTACAGTTGTGTTTTATTCCATCCTTTTCTTGTTTTACAGGACTTGGTTAAGTCTGAAAGTGGTGGTGAAATGTCCAAAGCACAGAGACCTTCTGCTTTTACAGATGTGAACATCTGCTGGGCATCAGCTTTCAGCTTCCAGAAGAGAACAGTGGAATTCCAGGAAAAAGAGATAAGCAAGGCTGGTGAGTTTGTTGGAGCAGGATGTCACCGCGTCCTTCAGGTGTTCCTCAGCCCACAACAGCCTGACATAAATCATTGAAATGGGAGCACTCACAGATTTTATGGTGTAGGTTGACAATAGGAAGCAGTTGCCTTTGGATTTTAGCTACCACTGAATTGTTGGTGTAGACTCAAGGCTCTCAGCCTGTTTCGTTCGGGTACAGTTTTCAGCATTTCTAAATGTCTAAAATTAACTCCTAAGTGTGCAACAGCAGCGTGGTTGTCAGACTTGTGGAGATGTGATTTAATGCTTAAAATTGAATTTTTTCAGGTGGCTTTTCTGCCCCCAAAGACTCTGTTTTTCCCAAGGAGAGCAGTGCTTTGGTGGGGCAAGAGGCAGCAGCCAGTGCAGCGCCGGCTGCACAGGACAGAAGTCTCAATGTCTCCTCAGAACTGCAGACAAGAGCTTCTCACTCCAGTGAGAGTGATGTGGATGGCAGCCTGTGCAGCTTTGAAATGAATGAAATCTTAGCCAGTTATCCAGAAGGTCCCCAAGACTTCCTGGAAGGAGCAGCTGGGTTAGGCCAAGCTCCAAAGGATGCAGCAAGGCAGCAAAAGGAAGATCAGAGCCCGTGGGAGGGGGAGGAGGAAGGGGAATCCTCGGGGTCCAGCACAGGGTTCACTGGAGAGGAGGAGGAGGATGAAGAAGAGGAGGAGGAAGAAGAGGAATGGATGAGAGAGGCCTCTGCCCTGTCTCAGGTGAGAGGAGATGCTGGCAGGAGGCTGAGCAGCTCTTCCCAAAGCGAGCAGCACATCAGCAAATGCGCCCTGAACCTCAAGATTATGCAGAGCTTGCTGCAGCAGGCAGGAGATTCCCTGTGCAGGACAGAGGAGGAACTGGACAGGCTGAAGGCCATGGGAAAGCAAAAGAAGCTGCTCCAGGAAATCAGGATGGATCTGCTTCCTAAGGAAGGTTTTCAAGGAAGGCACTGGAACGGGTCTGAGGCTGCTTCCCAAAGCACCAATCACCCTTTTCCTGGAGTCGGTATTTTTTTACACAAGGCCGTGGCTCCGCCATCCAGGGACTACATTCCACCAGCAGCAACGTGTCAGGCTCCAGGCAGAGACAGCTTCCAGGCTGCTCCCAAGACAGCCAAGGGAATAGAGGCCATTCAAAATGAGAAGTGGAGGGGTAAAGTTGCAACCAACCCTCGTGATCCCGGCTGCAATGTGGGGAAAGGCCTGCATGATGACGAAGTGAGCCTCAACCAGGAGGTAAAGTGTTGAGCAGGGGGCCTGTTTATCATTTCTGTGTTCCTTAGCAGGCAGAGGGGTGTGGGGATGGGTGGTGTCCTAGAGGAGGGGTGAATCTGTCCTTTAAAACGTATTCATGTGCGTTATATACAGGAATGAAACCAGCTCAGCGCTGCAGTTGTACTATTTCCTCTTTCTCTCCACTCCTCCCAGGACAATGCTGATCCAGTGGCTCAGGGTGGGGTTAAAATCCAAATCCTGCACTAAAACAGAGGTGGGACTCTGAGGGAAAAGGCCAGTGGAGAATTATTTTTGTTTGTGTTGAGGCCTAAGCTTCTGGGTCATTTTTATTATTAAATACAAAGAGAAAGAGAGAAATTCAAGTACGTATCTCCTGTGGGGATAATCCCGAGTCATTCAGGTCCACTCACCCCCCTGGAAGCTGCATGTTTTGATTGCCTGCCTGCAATCCTGCCTACCTGAAACCCACTGCAAACCCAGGGCAGGGTTTTTGCTAAGCTGAAGCCTGGAGCTGTCATCCTTTCTCCTGAGCAGAGCAGCTGAAACACAACTCAGCGAGCAGAGTTGGTGCTGTCCCGTTCTCAGGCTGCCTCACAGACAGCTCAGGCAGTAATTAGCAGCGTGCCCAGGGTGTGCTGAATCACGGCTTGTTGGACTCGTTGCAGCCTTCCCTCCCACACGTGTCTGCGAGGTGCCAGAAAAAGTTCAGCTTGCGGTGTCAGAGAGGAGCTGATTCACATCCTGCAGCGGGGAGGGAAGGGGAGAAGTGGTGAGTTTTGGTCTTATTCGTAGAAGAGTTAATTCTGACGGATTCATCTGGGGAGAGACACTGTCAGAAGGAGGCACGTCAGGATCAAGGCTGGCATCAAATGTTTCTCAGGAAGCCAAAAGCCGTGTGGAGAGAGAGGAGCCTGCTGTGAGTCACTGTCAGCTGGGGAGCTGCTGTGACAGGGCAGTTTGTGTTAAAGAGTGGTGCTAAGAAAGGTTTCACGTGCCTCTGGGATGGAGGTCAGTGGTTCAAAACCGCACCAGTGCCTAAGGAGAGCAATCTGGGAAGATATTAACAAGGGTGGTTCTCCTCTCCAGGCACAGCCTCCTTCAATTCCCAGTAGAAGCAATTTTAATGTTATTTCTTTATGTTTATAAGCACGAGTGGAAAGCACATGTTGAAATTACCTGGCAAAACTTGTGCAGATTAATGTTGGGAAGAGGGGGACAGACACCTCCTTCAATGTTTGGATCAAATCAGGAAAACTTTTGCAGTTTTAAAATCGATCCGTGACCCGTTTGGATCAGAAAGACCCGTTGGTAAAGGTTAGAACAGAAATATTCCAGGTGCTGACATGGTCAGTGACGGTCTGGGAGCGAACTCTGGTGAGAGAGTGGTCATTGTCCAGGTCTGAGATTATGATGGCCTCAAAATAAAACAATCCCCACACCATCCATGGTGTGCTTTTGGAGCTGCAGCGTCGGAAGGCAGCTCTGGGATGCAGAGTTGGGTGCACAGCTCGTCTGGTTCATCTGTAATGGACCCAAATAACTGTGTGTGCTTTGCAAGCTCCTGGCAGCTCAATCTGCTGGTTCTGCCGGCTTGGTGAGAGGCTGAGAGCACACGTGCTCTAATTAATGTTAAAACAACTTGGAGCCTTTTCCTGGCTGGGGAATACTTGACGCAACATGCTCGTGCTCTGAAAGAGTTTGTGCATTTCAGAATCGTTTCTTGCAGGTGCCATTCAAAACCAAGGGCTGAATTGTGCAGCGAAAAAACCAGTGAGAAGAGGAGGGTGATTCAGTCGGGATGGAGGAGTGAGTAAATCGTTGTTAAATGGGTGTTAAATCGGTGTTAACTCAGCATTAATATCAGAAGTCTTGCTGCAGTGCAGTGCATTAAACCCTAGTGTGAGGGAAGCTCTGTGTGCCTTAATTGCTGAAGCTCTGGGAGGTTGTTCTTGGGTGGAAACCAAGTGAGTGGGATCCCGTGTCTTGCACATTCCGGGCATCAAATAACGCCAGGCACGTTGAGGTGGTTTGGTTTGTGGAGCTGCAGGAATTTCCAGCCTGGTTTTAGCCGGTGTGTGGGTTCGGGAAGGGCGGGGTGGCAGTGCCCAGTGGGTGGCAGCACGGGCATGGATAATAGAGAATCAAACTGACAAAACCTGTTCCTGTAGAGCCTTGTCCGGATCAATCTGTGCAGCTTTTCAGCTTTATTTGGAATGGAAGGAAGAGTTTAGCTCTTTCCGTGACAAAGGCTGTCATGATACCAGCTCGAACTTCAGCATTTCCGAGCCTGCAGGCACGATGAGACCCAGGGGATGCTTTGAAGGTCGGGATTCCGTGGCGTGAAGCGGTAATTTTGTTCTTTGCGGTAATTTTGTTCTTTTCACCCAGTTGAAGTCAAGCAGATGGCCAGGAGAGTGGCCTCGGGGCGCCTGGGGCTCAGCTGCCCGTACCCTGCCAGCGAATGCACGTCTGAAAGCGAAGCAGAGAGCGTAAAGGAGACATCCCAGCGTGTCCCTGCCGGAGCCCCGCAGAGCCACGGGTGGCATCCCGGTGATGCTGCTGAGCCCTGGGACCTGGGCAGCGAGGACAGAACTGAATCCGGGGAGAGCGATCTGGAGCCCGCGCTCTCGAGTTCTACAGGTGAGGCTGACAAACAAAAATGCTCTGTTCTCTTCTTGTCTCTTCCCGTTTCTGATCAGATCTCAGCTTCTGTGATTTTTTTTTTTACAAGAATTGTCAGTTTTATGTTCCACAGTTTTGCCCTCAGAGCAGGTCAGTCACGCCCTGATGGGCATAAATAGGGATGAGATGAGTATTAGGTGTTAATAGGTGGAGGGAATGAGCTTGGAGACCTTCATCTTCACTGATTATTGTTATCAGCATGAGAAAGCCAAGGCTTTCAGACCCTTGAGTGTGCTTTCATGCTTTATTCCTTCCAGTCTCACCACACAGCTGCTTTTTCTGTAGCAGCTCAAGGGGGCAACGCTTTTGAAAAAGTTGTGCACAAAGGAACAGGGCAAGGTTCCCCTGCTTAGATTAATTAACGAGGTGAGCACTTAAATGTCATAATTTCTCCGTGCTCCTGACAGACAATTAGCATCACTGTCTGCTCTCATTGATATTCCAGCAGTGCCTCAGATCACTCACTTCACAAATTTTTTTTTTTTTTTNTTTTGTCCCATTCTGACATCCTAGGGAGGAGCTGCCAGTCCCCAGCACCAGATGAGCAAGCAGAGTCTGGAACAGCCATTCATGAGAGTCCAGTCCTTCCTCAGCAAGCTGAGAATCTCTCTAGAGTACGTACAGAAATCCAAGGAATTCAGTTGCAGCTGCTTATCCGTGGAAAAGTTCAGCCTGGTGTTGCATCCTGAGCTGATCTGAGTAACAATTCCCCTCCTCCTTCCCCCTTTTTTGGTTGTTTTATTCTATCAGCCACCGAGGTAATGCAAGGAGCAGGAGGTGAAGGTTGAAAGTCAGTGAACAAATGAAACAGAATTTCAGAGTTTTGGTGTTTTGGTGGCTGAAGCGTGTGTTTGTTACTGGGATCATCTCAGGTGATGATGTCTTTCACAGGAACGTGCAGGGGAATTCCATTGTTCCCTTAATTCACCTCCTGATGTGGCTCAAGAATGCTTCACTCCTGATTATTTCCTTCCTCCTGCTCTTGAGGGAAGTTCAGAACCAGAGGTAAAAATAACAGATTTCGGACATAAGTCACACAACACGTGGTTTAATTGTGCTCCCATTTGGTTTGAAGAGAGCTGTGGAAAATGGGAGATTTTTTAAAAAAATTACTACTCTTTTCTTTTGAAATAGTACCTGCAAATAAAGACTTAGATAAGAGTAAGCAAATTAATCCTCATTAATTTCTGGAAGATGCAAAACTTTTCTGTGTTACTGTTAAATCCAGTCTGGGCTGTTTGCTGATGAGCTCCTGAAAAGTTTCTCTCCCCACTCTCATTATTGGGAGCATCATCCTGGGAGGGTTGTCCTGCCCTTTGCAGCTGCTCTGTCAAAAATTGAATTAATTCCTTTTATTCCCCTTTTCAGATCTCAAATGCTGAGGGCAAAGCAGAAGATATTTGTGCAGGATTTTTACAGAAATTACCTGGAGAAGCAGGATCAGGAATTCAGGCTCCAGGTAAATGTCCTTTTTCTTGAAGCACTTCTGAGTCAGGGCCACAGAGTTGTTGCATTGATGTTTTTGCCAGCAGCTCTCCTGTCACAGGACTGGACCTTCATTCTTCAGGCTCGATTGGTTTCTCATTCCTCATTATTTTGGGGAGAGTTCAGGGCACTCAGGATTTTGGTTTGAAATCATTCTGAACACAGTGTTTATGTACTTGCAGCGTTTCAGTTAAAAAGCCAAAACAAAAAACTTGTTTGAAACCTTTTTATTTTTACCCCGGGGCTAAGCTTAATCTTTTTATGCAACTTGCTGTGGTGCTGAAAACTGAATTAGAGTTGTATTTACACATTAATATTCTCATTGCTGGGAGGATCTTGGGCTTAAAAACAGTGAGAGCTGACAGAGTGCGTGTGCAGAATAATGGAAGATTCATTGTTGTTTCCTTGCTCTGTTGTCTCTTTTTAGCTCAAATTTGTAAATGTTGTGATATTCCCCAGTGCTTCAGCGACTGTCTGGCAGCTGTGCCATGTTTATGAAAATGCATCTTTAAAGCACATTTGTCTCTCGATAACAACAAAGGTCGCAAGAACTCGAAACAAAAAAAAACCCAAAAAACCCAACAAAAAAAAAAATTTAATAAAGTTACAATTTCCTGTTCAATGAGTTGTGCTGTTTTCTTTTGTACTTGCAAAAGCCAATAACAGGGAACATTTGTTATTTGTATTCAGGAGGAAAAATACTATCCTGCAGCGCGGCACCGCGGAGCTGTGGCAGTAACAGGCTGGGAGTGAATCAGCTGAGCCAAGTGCCCGTGGCCAGGTACAGACTCATTTCCATTGTTCCTCCAGGCATAAATTAGCTTATAAAGTGTGCTCTCTTCATTAATTCTGCTTATAGATCAAATATTCAAATGAGATGCCAGCGGTGGTTTTTAATGATTGTCTGCATAACTCAGCTCCTTGCCAAGAAAATACTGAAAGGCCTTTTCACAGGTCTCAGGGGGTTTTTGTCCTTTGCAGAGTTTGGTGGGGGTTTTTTGCCTTAATGAGGGAGCTAAAATAGGGAAAATAAAGCCATGTACATATCAGAATTCCTTTTTCCACTGATAAACCACAGCCTTAAACAGAGCAAAGATAATTCAAATTAAGGCTTCAGTCATCTGCTTTAATTTTGTTGTGCTTTGGTTGTGGAGCTGGAGTGCCATGAAGATCCTGCCTTTTCCCTCCCGTGGGATCAGCCCAGTGCAGGAACGTTCTCTGGATCTTGCCTGGGGGTAACATCAGATCTGGCAGTCTCTGAAATCTTGCAGATTTGGCTGTCTCCTCTGAAAAAACAGGAGGTTTTTTTGTCCTGTATATTTTGTATTTTACCAGCATGGAGAGAAGTTGGCCAGAGCCCTGTTGCTGTCAGGGCTGGGCTCCCTCCTCCCCCCACAGGAGCTGAGTTCCCTGGGCCAAAGGGAGGCACCAGCAGTGGAAATCACTTGGCTTTGAGATAAAAAAGAATGGTTTTGGTTGCTCCCTTCGCTTAGGAACTGTTGCCAGCAGGACAGAGGGGATGTTGCTCTCTGAGCATCTGCCTAATGCTCTCTGACCTTGAGTGGGCTTGTCACAATCTGAGACAGATCAAAGGATGATGAAACAATGGAGTGATGGGTATTCCTAAATTTTGATTTATTTTATTTAATTTCAGCTTTGTTCTGAAGCTGCAAGTGTCAGTTAGAAGTTTTCTCCTTACTGAAAACAAATCCATAATCTCTTGAAAATGACATTTTTCTCCTGCTAACTGTCCATGTTTATGCAATATTTTTTAAGAGCTTCAGTCTGCCTCAGAAAGAGGGTAGTGCTTAAACTTCCCGAGAGAAAGGAAACCAAATCCTTCCCTTTCCATCATTCTCTGAGGGTGAATATGACCTTTCCTCCCTCATTTCAGCATGGATGCAGCACAAGAAGCGACGCTGTGGGAGCCACAGGAAGAATGCCAAGAAAAAGATGTGTAAGAGCCACATTTTGTAGCAAAACTTCAGCAAATTGGTCATTAACTACAAAATTCTGTGTTGGTGCAAGACAGGGGGATGAGACAAGCCAAGGGAAAACTCCCCAGAGCATTGTGAGAGTATTTTCCTGTGAAAAGTTGTGAGATTGGTGTAAAAGAGTTGTCCTTAGTTCGAAATATTTTCATATTCACAAGTAATTAACTTGGTGTTAATCTGGGTGTGCTTCTTCCCACTTAAGTGCGAGGATTCCTCGTTTTCTTCTCCCCATATGGCACAGGGGAAATAAAATCGCTTCAAAGAGCAAATCGCTCGTGTGGAGCCAAATAAATTTTATTACAGAAATAGTCCTGCAATTCTCAAGGAAAAAAAAAAAATAGCAGAAGATGTTTGTGACTCAACCAATAAAGTTAATTTATTTTTACAGCTAATGGGGATTTGCATGTAATTACTGATTACAGGAGGTGTCTGCTCTTTTCGTGGCCCTTTGAGGATGGTGGAATCCAGGGTGTGTCTCCCCAAAATGTTGGTTTGATGAATTTGGATTTCATTTCTGTCTCTTGGGTGTCTGTCAGTGCCTGTGCAGATCTTCAGCAGTCTCAGTTTATCAGAGTCATTCTTTTAAATGCTCCCAAGACCTACATTTAGGCTTAATTAATGGCCCATTAATTTTTATTAACCCTTGAGGTCTTTCCGTGGCTTTGGGGAATTTTTTCCACCTTTTGGTTCTCATTTGTAGTTCCTGCCCTTTCTGGAGGCAGCTTCCTGAGCTGGTTTTACAGGAGGATTATTTAAGAAATCCTGGGAAGGAAGGGGAAGCAAATAATTAACCTTTTCTGCCTCTGCAACGTTGCTGAAGATGGGGATTTTGGGCCCTTCAGGATTCCTGTGGGAAGTTTCAAAGGGAGCATCTCCCTCCATTCCGGTGAACTAGATAAGACTGCACGGAATTAAAATTTCAAGACCCTGAAAATAGCAGGATCTGGTGATTCACAGGTGCAGGAAGTGGCCATTCTAACTGTCAGAACATCTCTCAATAATTCAGATCAGTGGCAGATATTCAGGATTTGTCGAGCATCCCCTGTGAGCAGAACTTCCAGAGGGGTGTGGAGTGTAAAACACCTCGGCTGAGCCACGCTCCCACCAGTGTCAGCACCCCCCTGGGCTCAGGTAATGCAGGGAGGGGAAAAGAGGAATTTCACAGGGAATTGCTTCACCTCTGTGTGCCAGCCTGAACCTTTCTGCCAGGAGTTTTTGATGTAAAAATCATCGAGGTGAATCATGGAAGCTCCGTTCACGCCGTGCAGAAACGTCAGGCTTGCAATGAGTAACCACAGGAAATGCTGTTTGTTCCTGTTGCTTGAGATCTCATTGTCCAAAGACACAGAATTAAAGGAGAATTTACAGGGACACAGCTGAAAAAGCCACTGCCTGAAAGGTCTCTGGAAGATATTTACTTGGCAGCCTTCACAAATCAGAAGTTGTTGAAGTCATTTAAATTTGAACGGCTGCCTGTGGATTTCAGCATTTTAAAGGCAATTTAATAAGCCCTCGGTATGGTTTGGGTGTTGATAACAAGTTAAATCTTATGATAAATGTTCGTTGAACTGGAGTGCTTGAGAGTAATGAATTAACATTTGGGCTTCATTAATTTGGTGGAACACAGTGGCTGAAACGTCTCAGTTGGCCAAGTTTTGTCTGAGGTGGAACTCCGGGGTTATCACTTTGCTCTTTTATGGGTAACAGTTTCTCAAGAGTTTCTTGTGCAGGTTCCTGTTTTCTTTAAACTCTTTTCTGCTTCTGTCAAAATGTGATAAAGATACAAAAAACTCCGAAAATAATTCTCCAGCTTTGCTGTGTTTTCTTTTTTTTTCCTCTCTCTCTTTTTTTTTTTTTTTTTTTAATTTAAAATTCCAGAAGAAAAAATTCCATTAGCCTTTGAGAAATACAAACACTGCCGGGAATTTTCTTCGGATTCTTCCTTTTGTGGCTCTCAAGACACCTCCTCCACAATGTTCAAGACTTTCACCACAGCCTGTGAAGGGGAGAGGAGCATGGAAATTCCAGTGGTGGCTCCAAGAGTTTGCCCATTTGGACTGAAAGAGCCTGTAAGTCAGAAAATAACTTGTGCCATGAGTTTCCTTAAATATTCTTTGAATGTTCCTTAAAAATATTTGCGAAAATACTTTTCCTAAAAATAAATGCAAGTGGAGAAATGCTTGCAGGTCTTTGTGAGTGTTTTGGAATCGTGGCTCTGTTTGATAAAGTGACTAAAGTCCTGATTTGATTTCCAGGCAGTGTTGCCGCTGATTATACAAAGATTTGGGTTCTTCCGCTCTCCAAGCGGCCCTTCCCTGCCCTCCATCCCTTCTCTGCCTCTGAGGAATTGCCATTTCCCAACCTTTGGAATCTTGGAACACCGAGGTGATAAAAACCTGCGAAAAGCTTGGGTGGAAGGAGCCCTTTTATCAGGGCTTTGTCCTTTTTCTGCACCTAAAACGTGCCCAATCTCCTCGGCTCTGCTCTGCCACAGCCCCTCCCGCTGGAGTGCAAAGTTTCCAAGGTCACTGCAGTGATTTCCAGGGATCTTTTTGCCACCGAAGGCGTTCCCGAGCCACAGCGTTATATCTCCATTGCCTTCGCAGACAGTTTTGTGTAAAATCGTTGCCTTTTCACCTTTCTTTATTATTTTCACTGCTGGGGTCGGTGTTGAAAGATGAAATCGGAGTTTGCTCAGGCAGGAGAGCAGTGAGTGCTCATTGTGTGGCTGACCTGCCACAGGCAGCTCTGGGTCGTGCTGCTCCTGGGCCACAACTTGGAATTCATTAAATTCATTTGCAGGGCAGAGCTGCCCTGAGTGGCTCTGCCGAGGGTGTTGCTTCGTGTCCAAAATCTTATTCTGGAATTAAGTGCATATTTCCATTCTGAGGACAGTGGGGATTTGCCTCTGGTTACGAATCCTTAATTTTGGGGGGGGCTTTTCATTTTTGTCCTGGCTTTAATAATGCGAGATTCCAAGCAGAGAATGGGAACTGAAGAAATCTTGGAACTGTCCAGTCAGAAAATTCCCATCCAACTGTCCATTCAGAGCGTTGAAATAAAGATTATGTAGCTGATGGTATCTTACAGCTAAAATAGGAGTGCACAGCAGCCCAAGCAAAATTTTTGACACATCAGTCTTACTCTTATTTTCATATTCTGAACAGATTGAAAGGCTTAGTTTGAAATTTAATGGTCAGCTCAGGCTTTAATTGAAGGTTCTACCTCATTTTGGATATAGGATGTTGAAGGGGAGGATTGAAGACCAGCAGTTTTTAATTTTACCCTCTTGTGTTTCATTCTGGTTGATCTCACACAGGTTGGGTTGCCACCAGTTGCCTCATCCCTGAGAAACACCAGGCAGGCACCTGGTAAGTCTTTTATCCCAGCCCCAGCCAAAATAAATTGTTCAATAAACAGAGAAACAGATTTGAAAGGAATTTGCAGTTTATTAATTATATTTCTTGGGGTTTTTTTCCTTCTTTTTTTTGCTCCTGGATGTCTCTCTTTAGAGGGATAAATAACTTTGCACTCAGCCATGTATTGCTGGTGCTAATTAGGTTATGGATTTTGTGTTTGCACCTGCAGACCAAGAACTCTGACCTCTAAATCAACCTCTGTTTGAAGTGTAAACACTCCTGGCCTCAAATTTCTGATACAGCACTGAGAGCTGAATGTGCGAGTCTGGCCCAAAATGATTTTTCCATTATGGAATTATTGAAGGAAATTTGATAAAATGTGAATGAGCCAGGCTCGTGCAGGGTGTTAAATGAAATATGTAAGCAAGATGCTATCACAGTGTAAGCCTGTGTCACAGTTGTTAAGGATTAATCACTGCTAATTAACTGGAATGGTTTTTTCTCTCTGTCTCAGCACTCTCAGAGGCATCTCCCCCCTCCATTGATGAGCTGCCTTCACCAGCCCAAGAGCTGCTGGATGAAATTGGTAAGAGGCACTTCACCCCGAACGGTGGGAGGCTTTCCAGCTGCGCTCAATCAGGATTTCTCCCAAACCATTCACTGCCAAAATACACGAGAGCTTCCAAATTAGCTGCAGTCAATGATTAGGAAGTTGGGCATCAACAGCTTAAATAACTGGCAGTTCTTGAGGCCTCTGCATTCCACCGAGTGGTTCCTTGCTGCTGCCGACGGCACACTGAGTGCAGGTGGGGTTTAACACAGAGAGGAATTTGGTGTACACTGAATTTTTCAAAGGTGTCCTGGAGCAATTCGTGTTCCCCATTAGAGGAGGCAGCTGCACCCCCCAGGTGTCTGTGCAGAGCTCAGTGATTTACATTTCCTTTTGTACTCACATCTCCAGTCAGAAAGTGTAAAAACTCTGCCTTTTTTTCGCTGGGAGGGTGTTAGAGAAGAGTTTGCTTTGCTTATTCCTCGTTAAGCTCTTCCTAAATTAACACCAGACACTGGGATAATTAAAATGTCCACGGCTCTTTCAGAAATGAGACACCCAAGCACATCCTGAGCTTATTTTTATTTCCTCATTCACCAAAACAAGAACCCGTGGGGATTGGCATCGTCAGCGGTGCCGTTAATGATGGCCAGGGCCAGTTTGTAGGTTAATATATGAAATAATTATAAATCACGTACAGGTTTTCCTCTAGGGTTGGGTGGATAAAGTCATCTGGTACTTCATGTATAGTCAACCTAGATCAACATGGAAATTATACTGTTTTTAACAGAACACTTAAAGCAGCAAGACTGCCTCGCTCCAGACTTGAAAGGGATGGGATTGCAAGACTCGGGAGTGCAGATGAATGGTTAGTTGCTAATAGTCCCAATGCAGGGATTAAAAATAGAAAATTCCTTTTTTGCCGTGCTGCAAAATGCCTCTGAGTCCTTGTCACTGTATGTTCAGCTGTAACAATGAACTGCAGTTTTTAGCTTGGTCTCCCCACCAGTGTTTGCTGCCTTTCCCTGTGCGTTCCCTCCGAACTCCACGGGGAGCTGGTGGGGGAGGTTTGCAGGTCTAACCAGGAGAATTAATTTTCTGCTTTTATTACGCCACTGTAGCTTGTGCTGTGTTCAGACACAGGTGACAACACCCACGGGAGGAGAGGTGGTGGGCAGCTGATGTCAAATCCATTGAAGTTGCCATTCTGGGAGGGTGATTCAGTTCAGGAAGTGGCCAGTGCACCCTACCTGTTAATGTTCCTAATTCTCCAGCATGAAATAATGCCTCTGATTTCACAGAGCAAGAAAATAGCTTCCACTGGGGTAATGAATATTGTATTTCCTGCTCTGTTACAAAGACAGCGGAGTGGTGAATCTTTGTGCTGCTGCAAATGCAAATGGTGCTAAGTGGGAATCATTTTTAGATGTACAACAAGTCGTGTCAGAGGAGCAGAAAGCCTAAATGTTTATAGGCTGTGCTTTTTTTTTCCCCCTCAATGAGTCACAAAGTGAGCAGCAATAAAAAAAAAGACAAAAAAAGGCAGAACATGAGTTAAGTCTGTAAAAAGCTAAATAGCACAGTCACTTGAGAATGATGCTGGCACATGTTTGGTTATCCTACAGCTTTGTTAAATCTCTTCCTGAAGGATGGAAGTTCACTGGAGCTTGTTGTTTTTAGGTGGAGAGGACTGCAGCAGGCTCTTGCTGGCTGCTCAGTCACTGTGGTTTTCTCGTATTTGCATAAAGCACAGCTATTTCAGACTCCCATTTTCTGTGGCAGCCTCGTGCCTCCTGCTTATCTCAGCCCGGCAGAAGGGGCTGAAATATTCCCCGTTAGTCTCAGCCTAAGTCTAAGCCCATCACCAGGAATTTCCAGGTCAGAAAGTTGGAGGAGCAGCAATGTTGGGATCACCATGGGATGGCCTCTCCAGCCCCTGTGTTCCTGTAGGGTCTTCAACTCTCTCAACCCTAACCCAAATTTCTGTGGGGAACAGAACTTGCTGATAAGTCTTGGAGGGGAAATCACTGGATTTTGATAAATAGGCTAACCAAGCTCACATCCTCAGGTTTACCTTGGATTTCTCTCCCGTTTCTGGGATTGGGAGGGGGAAGATTAAAGATTCATTTCCCACATGCATTTTTCATTTCAGTGGGAAACAAAATGTTGAGTCCTGTGAATCTGGAAATGTGCTGGAGTGAAATATTTATCTGGGCCTTGCTGCTGGCCACCTTTGACTGCAGATAATGGGAATTTGTTTAAGTGGCAGAAAATCAGGCCACGGAGGGAAGAGTGATTGAGAAATGGGCAACTGGAAATTTCCCAAGTGCAGTAAAGAAAACAACATTTTAATGTCTTTATTATCTTCCTTTGATACTAAAATCTTGCTGTTTGTGAATAGCTCCCAATCAAGTTAAAATGGAAAACAGAGAGGCAGAAAAAGAATCTGAGAGAAATGAGAAGACAAATCAGAGTTTATGGACTAAGGAGTCATTTAATCTAGCAGATGATACAGAAAGGTATGAAAAAGGATGGCAAGGCGTGTTTGGCTTTGAGTTACAAAGATTTAGAATTTTGTTTTCAGCATATTTTAATAAGATTCAAAGCTTACAGAAAGCTTTAAATATCCTGATAATTACGACTGTTTTATTTGGAAATTTGCAGCATGAACCTTGTCACCATCACTTTTCCATCTTTTGTTTAACAGGGCTCACTCTAGCCTCGATGATATTTTGGATAGAATGCTCCATGCAGTTCCTGGAGAGGAGGAGATCCAAGAACAACCTCAGGGACTCACTCTTGGGTGAGCTGATAATTTATATTTGTGTTCCAGGGTTTGTTTTGTGTGGTGTTTACAGATCTGTGCAGGACTTCTCAGAAAATGGGCTGTGACTCCTTAGGGAGCAGAGTGTCAGGGAACTTGCCTGGAGACATCGATGTGAACTCTCCTGCTAAACTGAGAGGGAAAAGAATGTTTTGTTAATACAATTTCCTGTAGGTGGAAAGCAAATACTTCCAACGGGCTTGGGAAGGCAGTGCTTGGTCTTCACAGAAATCAGAGATAATTTGACAGAATGGGGGAATGTTTTGAGATAGAGAAAAAGTGCATTAAGAGAACAGAGTCATGAAAGCTCTTTTATAAAGAAGAGTTTGTGAAAATGGTTCTGCTTTCATGGCAGTTTATTAGGAAATTTGAAGAACATGGCAGAAGTCATTTAAACATCATTTTAAGGAAAAAATTTGTATCCCAAATAACCTTTTTTCCTCTTAAAACTAAAGATCAGAGCCCAAGAACTCTGAACAACTCCACAGTGAGCGGCCATAAGTCATCCCTAACCTCTGTCTCACTGAGGAGCACAAGACATTCTTGTGTTTGGCATCAGAATTTTCTGTTTCATCCTGTTAAAAAACCAAAAATGGGGATGATACACGAAACTCTGTCATTCAAGGGCTGCAAGCCTGCAGGATCCAGAAGATGCTGGAAGGAAGAATGGAGTAGAGGAGAGCGGAGCCTGGGCTGGAGGCAGAGCAGCAGGAAGCTGTGCAGGGACTTCAGCAGGTGCTCTTTGTCTGCAGAGCTGCTGGATGCACCCAGAGTTTGAAATGCCCCCAAATCTTTGGTTACTTTTGGAAATATTGATGGTAATTTTGAAATGCAGAGGTCTGGGAGGTGACATGGCTGTGCTTGTTACTGCACAGCACTTGCAGCTGTGCCCCCGTTTTCTGTCAGACCTCAGCACTGAGCTGGGATTGGGCTCCAGGGATTGGAATCAGGATTGGTTTCTGATCACCACGAGGGTCCTGTGTGATGGCACCAGCAGCAGCAGAGCTGGGGCTGGGTTCTGATTCCAAATGTGGCTGAATGAATCAAGCAGAGAAACCTGGAGCACTTGATTCACTTGCTGGCTCTGGAGTGTTGTGTGGCTTTCATGTTCTGAGCTGAATTTCCCTGTTTTTTAGACGAGCACCCCAAGGATCAGAAATCCCACCCCCAGCAGCAGCTGGCTCCAGCTCCACCCTTCAGGTGAGACTCTCTGTGGGTTAAGCTGGAATTGTGGTAGAAATTTACATGTTGCATGAGCTGCATTCCTGTTTTCCATGAAAAATAGGCAGTGTGAGATCCCATTCCCTTCATCTTGTTTTATAAAAGAAAAAAGAACTGTATAACCATTTTTTTCCTCTTTTTTTTTTTTTTTGTCCCCTGCAGGATAATTGTTTTGGATGAGAGCTCTCTCCATGATTAAAACACAGAGTGAATGAAATTGTACACATCACCTGCTTGCTGCTGCTTGCACAATGAATTACAGCCCTTTTTGCCCACAGAAACACCTGTAAAGCTCAGACTTCCTTTAACAGCAGCAAGTGCAGAAGAAAATCTAATGCTCTGTGCTCTGATATGGTTTGTACTGATTTTAGGCCGTTGTTGCGTGTACAGGCAGTGTCAACGTTGCAGAAGTGAACTGTTTTTTACTGTCACATCCTTATGAAACTGGTTTTTGTTCTGCAGGTGCGCTTTTTCATAAGCTAAAGAATTCCTTTCTCTGTTGCATTATGCAGTTTTCACATTAAAGACAAAATGATTGTAATTCTGTGGGCTGCTGGTGCTGCTCAGGCACCGAAATGTTTCCATGCTGGAGTGTTACAGCCCATGTAGTGTCTGTTTTTCCTTGCTCATTAAATTTAACAAGGTAATTTCTTGTTTTCTCTTTACTTAGTGCTTTTGTGATCTAGTGTTGAACTGATTTGACTGATTAAAGGGATTAATTGCTGTGCAAAAAGCTAATGAGGAAAAGGCAGTGTTCTCCAGAGATTGCAAGTGCAGCAATATGTTCCCTGCCAGCGTCAGACAAGAACGTGAAAAAAATGTGGTTGTTATGAAGATACCTGATGTTTAATTCAACCCCATTTTTGGTAGGCCTCATCCAAAAAAACCCCAAAATCCCTGGATATAATTGAGTTTTGGATTAGAATTTTGATGGGCACAGCAAGTTCATATTTAACAATTTTTTGTGATAAATACTGTTGAGGTGCAGGGGTGAAGGTTGTCCTGTTCCCTGTGTGACAGACACAGAGGTTTGAGCTGGTTTTGTACGTCTGGGTGTGCCAAATTTTGCGTCTTCATTCCTGTTTTTGAAAGGAAATGTTCTGATTCTGTACCTGTTGATTTGGTTTTGCAACACTAATAAAAGTTTCCAAGGTTATTGTGCTGCCATGTGGGTTTTTTTTTTTTTCTGGTTTGGGAGGTTCATTTTTGGGGTTGTTCTGTTGGGTTTTTCACTTGCTTTTAACCCTGCTTCCCATCATCAGACCATGATACAACCACGTACTGACAGAGCTGCTCCACGGAGGATGCTGCAGAGGTGAGGGAGCTTTCTGAGGAAAGATCAAGAGAAAATAAAAATCTTTGATGTGTTTGTCCTGTTGTGGCAGTGACAGAGCTGGAGCAGAAGTGCCTCAGGATAACAGCAAGGCCTAGAACAGGCCTCGCCCCCGGGCTGTGACACAATTCTATCCAAAAAAAGCTTTAATATTTTCTAACCCAGCCTTGTACCAACCTGGATTCTCTGTGTGGGACTTCTGTGCTCCAGGCAGGAGGATTTTTATTCCTGGTAGGAGCTGCTGGAACAAGACCCTGCTCCCCATGGCCCTGGGGCTGCGTTACCCTCGGGGACAGAGAGTGCAAAAGTTAAACTGCAAATTTTTGTTGTGTGATCCTGTCCTTGGTGGCTCACGACTCAGAACTCAGGGTCATTGCCTCCCACTTTGGGCGTTGTTTTTGTTGTGTTTCAGCCTTGTTCAATTAAATAAAAAGTAGCTGAAGCCCGTGGGGCTGCAGCAGTGTGGCAGAGAGCAGCGCACGGGCGTTTTCACACGCACGGAATTATCCATCACTTTGGGCTGCAGCACGTGAAATCTCAGCTTCCTGCATTTCTTGTTCTATTTTATCTGTGGGACCAAATGGTGAGCAGGCTGTGAACCATTTCCCTATCTTTTTTTAATCTTAATGTGCAGAATTTTTTTTTCTGTTGATGGAGGGCCTTTCAAGTAGCCACGTAGCCTGCCTGATCTCCTTATCGGGGCCAGAACACAACAGAGATTTCAGTTTCTCAGCTGCTTGTACTTTCCCAGATTTAAGTTTAGCACAGACTTAAATCATCCTGATAACATAAAGCAAAGGCACAAAAGCTGTAATTAACGGGAGCAATTAAACAAGGACCAGTGCAAGACAGCAGGGAGATCAGAGGGGCCCATCTAATGCTGCTTTTCAGCTTCCCCGAGAATGAAAGCCCAATTAATTAAATTAAAACAGTGATACTGAGCTGTTCTAATTCCTCTCTGAGCCGTGTGAGCCGAGCTGTTCTGCACAGCAAGAGAGAGAGAGGCTGAGCCACAGGATTGGGGATGGGTGTCCTGTCCTGTCCCCCCACACCAAGCCGTGGAACCATGGAATGCTTTGGGTCGGAAGGGATCATAAAGATCATTTAATTCCACCCCAAGCCCCATCCAGCGTGTTTCATTCCTTCGTACTGGGCTGGTTTGGGGATTTTTGTTTTGTTCTTGGTTTGGAGCAGATGGAGGAAAAAACAAACCCCTCAGTCTCCCAGATCTCATCATCCTCCATCCCAGTGCAAATTGCTGGGGTGCCTGGCTGTGGATCACCTCATTCTGAAAGCAATTCCAGGGTTCAGGCTCAAAAATCTGTGAGACAACTCTGAAGGCAGGCAGGCTTTTTCAGAGATAGAGGAATTGAGTGAATCCCAGTTTCAGCGACTTGCTGTCTTCAGTATCATCTTCAGAAGCCTTTCCTGGGTTCCTAAATGACAGAATCTGCCTCCAAAACCAGAAGTGTGATTGCAGCTGGGGTAGATAAACATTGTGATTTCAGATTCAAGATGAGGTGTGAAGCTGCAGAGCCTCGTGGAGGTTTTTTCTCTTTTATTTTATCCTTACAGGCTTTGGCATCTTTTGTTTGCTTTTAATGGGCAGTGGTGCCTCTGCTGTGCCTTGGGGCCTGTTACCACTTGTGTTTTCACCCTTGCTGGGAAATCAGTGGACTAAGACCTTTTCTTATTGCCTTAAATATATATATAAAAAAATAACTTTGTGTCTTTGCACTGGTTTTTTTCTGGTTTTCTGTAGTGATATTTGTGGCACTTGTGTTTTCTGTCAAACCCTCCGCCAATAAAACAGATGAGCTGCTTAATATTTATTCGTGTTTATTAACATAGTTGGCTCTTAAACATTCCTGCTGGATTTATGCCAGATTTCCAGCATCACCCTGAACTTCACAGCGGGACCAGGGCTTGCTCTGTCTGGGGATGGTGACAGGCCACGTTCCACCCGACTCTGGGCCAAACAGCAACCTGGGATGTTGTGCACTGAGGAAAAATTACTGTTTATTTTTTATTTTGTGTTCTTGAAAGGCTCCAATGTGAGGGGCTGGGAGGGAGAGGTTTCCTTAGGAGAGTGAAATGGTGAAAATTTGGAGTTTCTCCCACGATGGAATGGCTCCTCTCCAGCAAGAAAACACTGTCGTGTCTTTTTTTTTTTTCTTGTTGGGGACCTCTCCCACCTCTGAGAGCCCCCCATCAACTCCACCCCAAGCCCCTGTGTGCTGCTGTGGGTGGCACAGGCAGATCCTGGAGCGGGCACTGGTGCAGGCAGGATGTGGCAGCCGTCACACGGTAATTTTTGGTGTCACCTTGTTCTTCAGCCCCTCTGCAGCGACCTGGGGACCGGGGGCAGCTGGAGACGTTTTCCCCATCCCTCTGGGGTGGTAACCACAGCACAGCATTCCCAGCAGGCAGCTCTGGAACTGGGCAGGGAAGGGAGGGGCAGGTTATTTGTGGCAGCAGAAACCTGGCGTTGCCTCGAGACTCAGCAGGTTGGACGCTGGTTATATTTTGGGAAAGATCTCTGTCTATTCCCAGCCCAACTCTTTGCTGTTTATAGACAATAAAAGTTTCATTCTGTTTGCGCTGTGCCTTCAACGAGCAGCTTGTGATCCAACATGAAGTTGCCTGACCCCATAAAACCATGGAAGCGGAAAATGAGCTCTTGTTCGGGCTTGCGGGCTGTTCCCTCCCTTCCCATTTTATTCCCCAAATCCTTGCTGCTTACACAGCAACCCCGGCATTGAGCCTGTGACCACACTTCCAGATAGGATGGATGGTTCCTCCAGGTTTTTGGAGGCTGTTAAGCTGTTGTCCAGCAGCCCCAGTGAAGCTGTGGTGGATTTATTTGTTCGGAGCTTTCTCTCTCACCTGTTTGTTCATGAAGACGTAGATGATGGGGTTGTAAACCGTGGCCGTCTTGGAGAAGTAGGAGGGCAGGGATGCCAGGGCTGGCTGGATGACGATGTCCTTGCTGGTGGCAACCACCAGTGCGAAGGTGGCGTAGGGCAGCCAGCAGGTGAGGAAGGCCACCACCATGGCCACCACCATGCGCGTCACCTCCCTCTCCGCCTGCTGCGTCGTGTCCGACTCCCGCTGCTGCGCCGCGGCCTGCGGGGAGTTCGGGACAGAGGGACGTGCCTGTCAGCAGCTTGGAACAGCACTGCCATCCCTTGGGGGCCCTGATGGCAGCGCCAGGAGGTGCCAGCTCTGTTGGCTGTCCCCAAAACCTGCCCTGAGGCTCTTCAGTTGCTTTGGGAGCGGAACGGCACGGACTCGGCCGAGCTGGGCGCACTTACCGCCCGCAGGGTCAGCAGCAGGTTGGTGTAGGAGAAGAGGATCAGGCTGAGGGGCATCAGGAAGCAGGTGACAAACAAGGCCAGGATGTAGCTGCTGTTGTTGCTGCCGCCCGTGTACCAGTTGGGCCCGCAGGAGGTTCTCAGGCCTGCAACGAAGGTGGGCAATGAGCCTAAACCGGTTACGGGCTTGGGCAGAGGCTCAGGAATGGGCTCCAAAACAGCCATGCCACCCAAGCACCTCTCACTTTTCCATCCCCAAGGGCCTGGAGATCAGCCACGGCAGGGTTCTGGCTGGCCAGATGCCCTCTGTGATTTGTTGCAGAGTTGTGCCAAGCCCCTACGAGAGCAGGTTTGGGCTGGGTGCGTGGTGGGTGCTGGTCCAGCAGCCAGAGCAGACCCTGACTCAGATAAGAGTGGCTGCAGAGGGTCCTGCGGTGGGGAACTTCCAAAGAACAGCCTCCAGGAGAGGATTATTGGCTGAGCAAGCAGCAGACATTAACAGGAGATATTAACCCCTTAAACTCCAGCACAGACACTCTCCAGCTACCCCAGGCTTGAAAACAAGATGCAAGAAGACGACATAGCGGAGTCTGTCACCTCCCCTACCTTCAGGCACGTAGCTGCTCCAGCCCAGGAGTGGTGGAGTTGTCCAGAGCAGGGACCAGCCCCAGGTGAAGGCACAGCCGCTGGCAGCATGCTGGTGCTGGAACCGAAAGTCTCCCAGGGGTCTGCAGACCACCAGGTACCTCTCCAAGGCCAGGATGGCCAGGGACCACAGCCCCACGATGCCTGGGGGGACAGGGAGGGGTCGTGTCTCAGGGACAGGTCCTGCTGCCTGTGCTGGGACGCGGGAGATGACGATTTAGTTCAAGTAAATGTTGTTTGAACAAGACATCAGATGTTTTTTCTTACGGCAGGGACAACTGGGATATTTGGCCCTTAGAAATGAAGTTGGCAATGGATGGCTGTGACGCCTCGCGGTTACAGCAACAGAGTGTCCTCAAGGAGAGGTTTTGTGCAGTTTCCTGTCCCTGGAGGACCATATAATAATAATTATATCAGCCCCAGGAGTGCTGACAGAGCAGCCAGCACCCATGAAATGAGTCCCAAACAAGGATTCCCCATGCCCCCACGTGGCATTTCCCGCTCTGTGAAGACCAAGACTGGGTATGTGGTGACCTGGCACAGCCAACCATCTCCCCAACCCTTCCCTGTGCTAACGAAGAGCTGCAGGACACGAGTTTCAGAAAGTGAAAGCACTGACTTTAGGCGGTGAAACACCTCCAAAGCCCCCTTTGCTAAACCCAGAAGCTTGGCCAAAGCCCAGGGCGGGTCTGGAGCTCATCTCCTTACCTGTCAGGGACACCATGAAGCCCTCCAGCTCGCAGAGCCGTTTCCCGAACACGAAGAAGCCGCTGATGTTGTTGGAGAGGCTGACGGAGCTGCCGCAGAGCGTCACCAGCAGGTTGGCCGCGGCCAGGTTCACCAAGATGTAGTTCAGGGGCGAGCGGAGCTTCTTGTGCCTGACGGACACCACGATGACCAGGCCGTTGAGCAGCGAGGCCGAGGCCACCACGAGGCCCATGAGCGCGGCCACCGCCAGGTACATGGCCCGGGGGGCCTGGTGGGGCCACTGGGGGCCATCAAAAGGCCCCGGGGTGCCGTTGTTTGGAGGCTCCTGGGAGCTGTCCATGGAGCAGCAGCGCCTGGGGCAGGTGACCCTCTCCAAAAGCAGAGCCTCTCTTTATAGAGCAGGAGGGTCTGACGCGCCCCAGAGCAGCTGGGCATTCAAATACCTTAAGCTTTATTTTAATCTGAAGGGTTTGTCCTCCCTCCCTCCCTCCTTCCCCCTTTTTATAATCAGCTCTTTATTCCCGAGGGGATAAAGAGTGACTTAAAACAAAAATCTGATGAGTGAGCAGAGCATCATTTAATTGAGTAAATATGTTTTTTCCTCGTGCTTTCCAGCTGGATTTTCCTGTCAGCCCGGCCTCAGCACCTGGGATTGGGCATCATTCCCCGTGCCCTGGGTTTGCTGGGCTGCAGGCTACTAAATACATCTAAAAACATAAATAAATATAAATACACATGTAGTATATATACTTAATTGGGTCATATATATGTATTTTCTCTCTCCATATATATATATAGATGTAGATCTATAGATATCCCCATAGATATATTTTTATAAATACTTACAAGCACATATATAGTATTTATGCTATATTAAGCCAAGCAGCCCCCAGTTCTCTGGTTTAAAACCATTTCTCCCCAAATCCTTGCCATGTCCCAAATTCAAACCTGCACCACCAGCATCAACCTTTTTTTTTTTTTTTGTAATTTTTATTTTTTAACTTTTTTATTTTCGGTTCTCATTATAAATATTAACAAATCTGACCAAAAGTACACAGATAGGTAATACTGAAATACAAAAGTCTCTCAGGGTGCAGGGAAGGACGGTTTCTGCAGCCTTCACATGGTAGCAAAACATTGGTACCAAACATTTCACGAGGCCTGGCATGACAACCACCAACTCTGCATGCAGCTGGGACGGAGGGACGGAGTGTCCACTTAGAAAAGACTGGGGTACAAAGTGAAGGAACCCACACACACATGTCCTACTCCACCTCAGGCATAAACCAGTTTCATATGCTGGAACAAAGGATGGACTGAAAGGAACTTTGCCAGAAAAGGGAGGCACAGCCAACCTGGCGCTCCTAGAGCTTCCCTGGAAGCTCAGACCCCAAGCAGGTTTTAAGGTGCTGGACCAGAAAGGATTAGAGGGAATATCCGACTTGACAGGCTGCCAGCATTCAAATAAAATCCATGCATATCTGCAGGATGCATTACAAATATTAAGTTATTAAAAAAAAACCCTATGAACCTTGGTGTTTTTCTTTTATTCCCCGCTCCCCAATATCAAACAAGGTGTAACACCATGGTCACTGGGAAAAGTAAATGTGGGTTTCCAGAGATCCCACTGCTTCCCCAGAGAAAAAAGAAGTTGGCAACACGTGCACAGGGCTTGGAAGCTGAGGGTAATTGAGACTTATAGAGAAGGAGCAGCTCTTCCTAAGAAATCATGGTTTAAAGGCTTCAAAGAATTTTGGGAATGCTGCAGCATTTCCTAGAAAGTTTTTGCTCATTCTACCGGGTGCTTGGTGGCATGAGGGCGAAGAGACCAGCCAAGGTGGATCACAGAGGATGATATCTGAGATTATTGTGATAATATTAATATATTATTACTGTGCCATATTAATATTACTGTGCCATAGGCAGAAATTTATTTGGTTGGGACGCTCTTCGAGGCAGAAAATGGATCAACCTCATGGCCGTGCCGAACTGCAAACACAATTCCGGCTCAGCCCCGAGGCTCAGCATCTTCATTATTTAATGGATGTATTGGAAAGGGATGAAAAAGGGAGAAATGATAGAAAATTTCAGCCTGAAAGCTGGCTTTGCTGGAAAAGCAGCCGTGCTGCTGCGTGGCATGGTTTCATTAGGAGAGCGGCTGCTGCCGATCCTGGGAAGCAGGAACAGCCAGGCTGAGCTTTTTATTTTGCCTCCCAAACGTGAGGCTGCCCGATCCCAGGAGGAAAGCCGCGTTCTGCACAGCTCTGCTGACTTCCCACGAGCCGCTGGAGAGGACGAGCAACAACATTCCTGGAAGGAAAGCAAACACTCCTTCCAGGTTTTACCGGGGACACAATCATTCCGACAGAGGAGCTTGAAATGCATCAAAGACTGTTTAGGCCCGAACCACAGAGACTGACAAACCACCAGAGATATGGCACAAGCTGCCTTCAGGAGACAGTTCCGGGTTTTGTGTGATTTTAGGGACGCCTTTTGCCGATGCCGGACACGCGGACGCGGACGGACGCATTCACTGTCGCCACTGACTTGCGAGGCAGCGAGAAGGTAACCGGGTAGAGGCAGGATTTGGGAGAGGAGCCGGACTGCAGTGCATGCAGGGCTGCACACCCGTGTGTGTGTGTGTGTGTGGGTGTGGGTGTGTGTGCACGTGCACGCTCGAGAGTGGGGCTGCGAGTGTGGCAGGGCGCAAAGAGGCGTTTCGGAAAAGCCTTGGGAGCCGGGAGCGGCCGCCAGAGCAAACCACCGGGGCCTTCTTCCCTGGAAAGGGCTTCCCTGCAGCCAGGCCCTGCTGTGGGGTGTCCTGCCCTCCTGGCTGTCCCGGGATCCCCCCGTAGCCAAAGCTGGGAGGAGTCCAAAGGCCATGGAGCTGCGGCCCCGTGGGGCTCAGTCGCTGAGGACGGCGCCCGGCAGCTCGTTGGTGAGCGTGTGCCAGCGCTCGATTTTCTTGTCCTTGTTCTTCAGGCAGTCGAACCAGTGCTTCAGCCGCTCCCCTTTGGCATTAATTCCTAACACGACTCCTCCTTGGGAGAGAGACAGAGAGAGGGAGAGGTGGCGGGGGGAGCATCAGCCCTGCAAGGGATGCTGAGAGGTGCCGAGGGACACCGGGGGATGCTGGAGGGAGCCGGGTGATTCAGCATCCTCACAGCGTCCAACCTGATGTGAAACACAGCCCATCCTCCCCACCCCGTCGTGGCTGTGAGCTGGGACCTGTGCCAGGCAGTGCCCCTGTCCCAGGCAGTGCCCTGTCCCAGGCAGTGCCCTGTCCCCTGTGCCAAGGGCGCGCTGCAGTCACAGCGGCTGTCAGAGGTACCAGGCACTTGTTAGTGATAAATCACGGTCACCAGCAATAAAATGACAACAAGCACAGACGTCCAACAGAGATAAATGAAACCTCCCTGTTAAAGCTGGTTTTTTCACTCAGAGGAAAACATCTGAAAGCAGAAGGGGAGAGGCAGACACATTTTCTCCCAGCTTGGATGCTCTTTGAGAGGCTCAGGTGCAGGAGAGAGACAAAAGCAGAACCGAAACCCAGCGAGAATGAATGTGGGGATGGAAAACAAACCGGGAGGCTGGAGGAGTGCAGGAAAAAATAAGAGGCACAGACAGTGAAGATAAATGAAAAAGAGGCCAAGGAGACCTTCTGGAGTGTGCCACTCACCTATGAAATCGTTTGATTTCCCGATATCATAGTCCCACACGGTGACTTCCAAGGTCTTCTTTGCCAGGTCACCATGCTTGATCTCATAGAAAAACTCCTGTGGGGGAGCAGAGGCAGAGTCAGGATGAAACAGGGGCTGGGGCTGCCCATCCTCCTCCTCAGGCTTTGCTGTCCACAGGGAACCCAACCCCGATCCTTCACACAGTGACTAAGGTGGGTTTTTTTTATCTTTTAAGTCTGAGGTTGAAAAAACCCCCTCAGTGAGAGCCACACCCACCCCAAACCCACCTCATTGAACTCGGGGTTCAGCGTTTTCTTCTTCACCGCTGTCTTGTGCTTGGATTTCTTGTCCTCATCCGGTTTCAAGTAACTGCAACGAGACCGAAGCAGCCCAGTGGGTCCCAGAGGGGAGGGCAGGAGGCCACGGCTGGGGACATCTGGGGCTGCAGGACCGGCTCCTGAGCAGAGCCAGGAGCCCCCTGAACCTCCAGCTCCCTCCTCCCCTGCCAGAATGCTGGGGATGGCTGGGAGGAGGCAGCATTTCCCCACCTTAGAACCAAGCCAGCTGCTGGCTGCAGTCAGAGAGCACCGATTATCCCATCTCCAGTCCCTAGGGGACACTGGCACTGCACACACGCTGCCCAAACCCATCACTCCCAGCCCAGGACCAGTCCAGGCTCGGGGCTGTGTGACCGGTCCGCTCATCCAGAGCCTCTCCAGGGGACAGGAACCACATCAGTGTGGAAAAGGGAGCAGGAGCGAGCAGCTTTGAGCTGTTCCCTGCAGATATTTGTGCAGCACAGCACAGAGCTGGATAGTGAGCGAGGTTAAAGTGTCACCAGGCAGAGAGGGGACCTGAAATGTGGGCCGGGCCAAAGTCAACCCGTTGTGGTTTTGTGCCGGTGCTGCGCCTTTAAAACATCGGTTCTGCTTCCTTGCCACACCTTCCACATCTTGCTCGTAATTAAAAAATTAGGGCTTGTACCAAGAAGCATCGCTTTTCTATCTGCTCTGATCCCATCCCTGCAGAGGAAACCTCCTGTGGATGGCACAGGGGACACCCAAAACTGGCTGGGTGCAATGGGAATTGTGCTGCTCAGGGACTGAGCCTCCCATGGGTGTTTAAAAAAAGGAAGAGGGGATTTTTATACAAACACCTCCCCCGCTAAAGAACAATTCAATAAGAAGGTGAAAGTGTGCTGCTGATGAACTCCATTCCTGGTCTCCCAGGTGGGGTTTATCCCAGTAGTTCTGCCTTAGCAAATATATCCCTAAAAGTGCCCAGGCTCGAGTCAGCGCAGTGGGGACAGGGAGGTGGGACAGGCACAGGGTCCTTCCTCGCCATGGCCACCCCTTCTTCGCAGAGAATGAATTTGAAAAATGCCAACCCCTCCAAAAACCAGGAGCCGTGCTGAGGCGGGGCCTGACGCCTTTTCCTGGTCTTAAAATTAAGAGAGCTGAACACAGTTAAGAGGGGAAAAGGGTTTTACCTCGGTATTTATTGAAGGATCCTCAGGTGCACCGAAACGCACATCGAAATGCACCCCGAAATGCCCCCCGAAGGAATGGCCCCCCACGATGCGATGTGTGTGCAATTACAGGCCTTGCTAATTAGCACATCTATCAAAGATTGCCCAGGGAGGGACTCCAGCGAGACCCCTCAGCGAGGAACCTTCCCCTGGCTGGGCCTGGCTTTGTTTACAGAATGTGTTCTGGAGAGGCCCTCGGGGTCTGGGGTTTCCAGGGTGTTTGGTCTCTTGGCTTAACGGGATATTGGGTCTGAGGGAAGTGATCAAACTTAAAGAATTATAACTGTGTGGGCTAAAAGCACTGAGAATACATAAAAGCTACATAAAAGAGTATATAAATGGGGTATATATAAAAAAAAAGCAAAAAATTATCATGGCACCAGGCCAAACCAGCAGGGACAGCCCCACACCACCGAGCCCTGCGCCCACCTTACCTGGAAACTCCGCCAAATAATTGCCAGGGAATAACGCTCCAGGAGGAGGCAAGCTGCCGCCGTGACGGCCTCATTTGCATCTCCTAATGAGAGCAATTAATCCCCACTCCGGGGAGAGGCAGGAGGGGACAGCAGGGCCGCGGTGGCCGCGGGTGACACTCGCGTTTGTCACACTCACATTTTGACGTAGGGGTCGGAGTAGCCATTGGCGTCCATGGCGGCCAGGTGGGCGCAGCGCATGATGCCCACCTGCAGCCCCTGCTTCTGCGAGCTGTACTTGAGCGAGATGAGGATCCTGCCACGCTCCTCCAGCGACTTGTCCTCTGTTTTATCTATCTGGGGAGGGAATGAGCCCAGTCTGGGGGCTGTGCCGGGATGCAGCCACAGCCAGACACCTCCCCAGCCGAGGGGTGCTCTTCCCTGCCCCGTCCCTGATCGTGTTTGAGGGGCCAAACAGCTCCGTGTTCCCACGTGCCACAGGGAGAAGCTGCTGTATCAGGGATCCCACGGTGGGATGAAGCTCTGAACCGCCCCCACTCACCGGCAGCTGCTTCTCCAGGCAGATGTTGAAGTTTTTGGTCTGGTTGGGCTTCAGTTTCTTCAGCGGGATGCGCGTCTCCCCGATGAACTCGTTGTGGCGGAACTTGTCCTCGTCACACACTGAGATCCTGCAACGGGCACGGGCTGAGCACGGGTTGAGCACTGGGGAGAGGGGAGCGGCTGCCCCCCTGCACTGCAGGTCCCCCCAGTGAGGGAACAGCTGAGGTCACCCTTCCCCAGACTATGGACGGGGGCACCTCCTCTGCAGGCAGCTGGAAAACAGCTGGAATGCAGCTGGAATGCGTCCAGCTGCTGGCACAGCCTGGCCAGGGCAGCTCTTGGTGTGAGCCACTGGTCTAAACTCACATCCCAGCCCAGGCACTGTCAGAAAACCGAGCTGGAGCCTCAGCCATTCTAAGGACTCCTCCATTGAAACATCAGAGCCATCAGTGATTAAAGCAAAATCATTCAGAGTTGCCAGAGCTGCATTTTGCCCAGCCATGGAGGCTCCTCCTCATCCCTTCCTTGCACAGCACGGCTGGGAGAAGCCTGCTGCCCACCCAGCTCCTTCCCTCCTTCCCGAGGGGCTCGGGCACTGGGGGAAGCGTGGCAGCTCCCAGGTGACACAGAGCGGCTCTGCCACCTCCTGTGCCACCCAGCAGGCAAGGCCAGCAGTGATCTCCACACCCAGCCCGTGGGAAGCGTCACACCCCGGCCAGGTGAGGCTCTCCCAGCCCCGCTGGGGTCCCGGTGACGGCAGCTGCATCCCGGGGCAGTGGCGTGGGGCTGAGCCGAGGCTGTTTTCCATGGAAAAGCTATAAATGCTTTTCCCTGAGCTGGCAGCTAATGAGTCATTCCTCTGCTGCTTCCCAGCCCGCTCTGGGAGCCAGGAGAGACGACAGAGGAGCGAAGTTAGCGCTTGCAGGGAGCCTCTGCTTGCGGCTCCCAAAATCCCAGAGAGGGCCAGAAGGGTGCCTTGAGGGAGCAGCTGCTCCCCAGCAGTGCTGGTAGAGGGGAGAGCTGTCCCACCTCCCTCCGAAGGGAGCATCCCGCATCCCCGCTGGAGCCACGCCGGGAATGGCTGGGCTCCCTGCAATAAAGGCATTTCCTTTCCCTGCCCTTCCATCCTTTCTCCTTTTCAAAAAAAAATGTTCTTACAGCGCCTTCTCATCCTTTTGGTACCCGATTGTTCCCTCTTTCACCCGCTCCCTTTGGTGTGCATCACCCACGGGTGGCACCTCTGCCCCCAGGGACCACGGGGGAAGGGGGAAAAGTAATTAAAGATAAATAATGCCCTGTGATCCCACCTGGGAGCAACTAATTGCACACCACGCCTCTGGCCTGCTCAGCAGCTGCGTGGTTTATCCATGGATGGGTTACCCATGGGTGATTTATCTTTAGTTGGGTTATCTGTGGATGGTTCAGTGGCTTCTGCAAGGATGGTTTGACCACCCTTATGCTCACAAATGAAGCAAGGAAGCCATGAGGATGTCTCAGTGCCACGGCACAAGGATCATCAAGCAGCAGAGAAAAGGGATTTGGAAAAAAAAAAAAAAATTGAGTAGGAAACCAGGGAATGCTGCTCTCCAGAAAACTGTGGCTGGATGCAGCGTTACTATAGATACCCACGAAAAAAACCACCCCACCACCACGGTAAAATCCTCAAAGAGAATCTCAAATGCAGGCACGATGTTCCCCATTTCCTCTTGTCTTTCTTGTAAAGAACAAAACCAACAAAGGAGCAGCAGCAGCTCCAGAGCCAACGCTGCCCTTGCCAGGCGTGTGGAACTCCTGTCCCTCCAGGCAGAGCTGGGGAGGGACAGGAGGGGACAGGAGGGGACAGGAGGGGACATGGCCTCACTGGGAGTTGGCATCCCAGGATCTGTTTGTACCCCCGGCAATTGTGGAGCGGTGCTGGCTCCTGGGCACTCAGGAAGACAGGGTTTGGGAGGGTTTAACTCTCAAAAATGTGAGTAAGGATTCTCCTGACAAGGTCCAGATATGCCCCAGAAGCGCAGCAAGATCCCAAACACAACACCCTGCTTGCTGTGAAGACTCAGGAGCCTCAGGATGGGCAAAAGCCCAGGAAGGAAATGTGGAAAACTCCAGTGGTGGTGGCAGGATGAGCCCCCAGCCCCAATCCCTCCATGGTTCATCCCTGCTGGAATTGTGTTTCCAGCTCAGGCTGGCTGGAAGTGCCCCGGCCCATCAGTGAAGGCAGCGAGCTTTGAGTGAGAAGAGCAGGGAGCTGCAGCCCCAGCCCTCCCTCTGGAAAAAGGCATCATGCAATCACACCAGCTTGGAGTTTATCACGAGAAATCGATGCGATGGAGTTTTTATGCCTTGGGTTAGAAAACCAGCCCTGTGACAAGCTCTGGCAGCCTCACTCACCTTCCATCCCCAGCCTGTAACTGGGGCATCACCCCTTTCTCATCTCTCCTCATCAACCCCAATCCTTCCAGCCCGGTGTTAGGTTTGATATCCTCGCTGTGAGGTTCTGATCTCTACGTTAAGGGCTGTGAAAACCACCTTGGAAGGAAACTAAGCAGCAAATGAACAATCACTGCTCATTAAACTTCTCCTCCCTCCTACTCAGCCCAGGCTGCTGGGTTACAGTCCTGACTCACTGTGCCTCTCCAGCAGCTGACTCACGGCTCCTGCTCCTTCACACGAGTTCCTTGGCCTCTTTCCTGGTGTGGAGAGGTGGGAATGGGGGTCAGCAAGGACCTTTTTCCACAAAAACACACACAGCAGAGCCCAAGATGCATCCCCTGTGCCCCAGATCCCTTATGGCAGCACAGCAGGCTCTCTGTGAGGAGCAGGTGATGCTGGCTTGGCTTCAGGACAGGCAGCACCAGGCAAGGAGACAAAATAACATCTTGGGAAAGTCCAGTTGTCCAGAAAACAAAAGGAAGATCCCATCCTGGGCTCCATCACAAAATGCCTCAAGGTCTGAGCGCAGAAAGCACAGCAGCAGTGAGTTAGAGTTACACGAGCACCTGCAGTTCCAAGCAAACCTCATTCATCCAGAGTAAAGCAATTTGGGACCCCCAAGCCTTGAAGTGGCTGCACTCCGCCCATTAGCCCTGATCAAATACTATTTCCTGAATAATACATTTAATGAGTCATGATGTTTGTCAAACACATGATTAAACAAAGAATTCCTGGCGTTCGTGGGCTAGCTGAGCACGCCATGAATAATGCATCAACTCGCCAATAGATCTGGATATGAATAATTGTATCCAATATCGGGCCAGCTCGGGTATTTATTATGAATGCAATTTATTTATTGCATATTACATGTATTATTTAAATGGAGGCGAGTGTGTTCTGTCTGCTCCTGTTTCGCCTGCAGCATTTCTCTGCCTCCCCCTGACCTTGTCCCCTGTGGTCGGAGTCCAGGTGGGAACGGGGGCTCCAGGGTGGGATTTCCCCCCCGGTGCTGGCAGGGAATCTGCCCCCAATCCCATCCATCTGTGCACTCCTTTGCATGGCTCTGAACCTGCCTCTTCCCAGGCTGGTGGGTGGTTTCATCCCTGCTAAGCCTTGGGCTACACTCGGGGATATTTAATTCAATGAATGGATGAGACCTTTCGAGATCCTCCCACCTGCTGCGCTCCATGAAATCCCAAATATCTGCTGCTTTTTGAGGGGGTTGGTTCATTAACAAAATCCTGCTTGCCAGTGCTGTCTTTACCTCTCCTTTGCCTTGGGGAGGTGAACCCTGATGGCTCCCGGGGTCTGCGACAGCAAAGTCACTCCACCAGTGTGGACAAGGCCACACAGGGACGAGGGAGAACCTGTCTGGGTTGGGGTTGGGGGCCTTGGGCAGGAGGGGATCCAATTCCCAGCTCTCCAGGATGTCCCTACTCCAGCTGCTCTGACAAATGCCACTTGTCCCCTCCCAAAAAGGCTGCAGGCACTGGCAGAGTGCCCCACGCCGGCACCACCCTGCCAATCCATGCTGGACACGTCCCACCAGGTGGGCAGGGAAGAGTTCTGGGTGCTTTTCCAGCTTCCCTGACGCATCTCCAGGCTGCAGGGAGGCGAAGGCTGGCGGCAGCTTTGATCTCCGCCTTTATTTTTACATTAAAGAGACTCTGGAATTGAGTTCCCCGCCCAGCTCAGCACCAGGGAGGCTCCCGGGGCATGGTCACCGCCCAGACCGAGGGGAGCATCACTGATGCTCTTTCAAGTGGCACCAGCTGCCTGCCAGGAGCCTCTCCTGATTAGCACAGGGAAAACCAGCGTCCTCCTGGCTTTGAAGTTGGCTTTTCCTGATGGAAAAGGAGAGATTTTGAGGAGAAGATGGATGGGTGAAGCGAAGCACCCACGGCAGGAGAACGCGTGGAGATGTTTCCTGTGGGAAGCGGCCCTGGGAGAGTGAAGGGCCAGCTCATAGGAGTGAAACAGCTCAAGCCACACCAGAACACTGACAGATGGGCAGCTTAGATGGGATATGGGGAAGAAATCCTTCCCTGGGAGGGTGGGGAGGCCCTGGCACAGGGCGCCCAGAGAAGCTGTGGCTGCCCCTGGATCCCTGGCAGTGCCCAAGGCCAGGCTGGACGGGGCTTGGAGCAGCCTGGGACAGTGGGAGGTGTCCCTGCCCAAATAAGATGAACTTTAAAGTCCATCCAGCCACATTCCCCTGCGGACTGAGGGGTCCCAGGTGGGGTACCGGGGCCCATGAACAGTTTTGAGCTTTGGGGAGGGCACAGAGGGCTCTGTAACACCCAGGCTGGCAGGCAGGAATGAGATGGGGTAGCACAGGATTTCTGTGGGGAGAAGGGCAAATCCAGCCCCGCACGTATTTTGGTGCATCCCCCATCCCACAGCTTCCAGGATCTCAGCCCTTCCCAAAGGAGAAGCAGCTCCCAGGACCCCGAAAGGGTGGGGGTCGAACCCTCCTGCTCCCTGTCGCCTTCCAGCAAACAACTCAGCCAGCATCTCCTTACAGACCGATTTCCACGCTTGAGGAGGCTGCAAACTTCAAAGCCTGGAGTGGAAAAAATACCCACCAATAATAACAACAAACTGGAGGCTTCCCAGCCCCACCAGCCTGCAGCACTTCCAGCGTGACTAATGTTTTCCAAGTGAAATAATAATCCACGGTGCTGCATTTCCCATCTCCCCGCACGCTGCACACAACAGGTGGGCTCTGCCCCGCTTCGCCTCCGAGCAGCACCTCTCACGAGGCAGCTTTGTGCTCCTGGCATGGGGAAAATCACCAGCTCCCAGGGCACCTGCAAATGAGGAGGCTGGGATTCCAGCCACAGAGCTGGCAAAGCCCCGAGTCCTTGGGGGAGGATGCAAAATCCTTTGTTTGAGAGCGGATCTTACAGCAAATCCTGCAGCACGGTCCCAGATCGGTGTGGCGATGGAGCAGCCGAGGCTGCCCGCAGCTCCTGCTCTCATCCGGGTGGGACAGAGGCCAAAACGTGAAAATCTTTGCACTCACAGGTGTCTGCTCCCTGCAGAGCATCACTCCAAGCTCTCCCAGCCCCACCACACTGCCCCTGCCCACCTCCATCCTCACACAACCTCTCCCAGCCCCTGGGAGATGCTGCCAGGAGATGCTGAATGCACGGACTGAACCAACAGAATGAAGTAACAAAATAAAGACCCACACTCTTCGTTTAGTGGCACAACAACTCACAGAGGCCTCCAGCTCTCTACCAAAGAGCTCAGCTTTGAAAGGGGCCCAGAACTTCCCCGAGGAGATTTTCTCAGCAAGACACAACCGCAAAGCCTCAACGTGTGCCCATGAGAGCTGGGCACGAAGAGGTTAAACCCAAACCCCAGCAGCTCTGCAGGCAGGAGCCAGACAGAGAGTTCTGAAGTTAAGGATGCAGCAGGAACAGGCTCCTCACTGGTTATCCCAGCCCAGGCTGGAGGTCACACTCTGGGGTGAGGGGTGTGTGCAGGGCGCTCACACAAACTCCCGGCTTTGCTGGGGGACAACTCTGCCCTGCTGTGCTGGGAGCAGCTCCAGGACCCTCCTGTGGGGCTGAGCCCATGGGAAATGGTCCCTGGGATGGGGAGGGACACACGGCACGGGGCTGAGGGAGGGGAAGGGACCCGCGTGCCCCCGGAATCGGGCCCTACCGCAGGGTCTTGCGGATCATGTCCTCGTCGGTGATGCCGTAGTAGGTGAGGGTCTCGTTCCAGGTGGGGTTCAGGGTGTTGCGCAGCGTTTTCGTTCTCAGCTTGTTTGCCTGGGAAAGAAAAGGAGGTGGGGGTCAGCGGGATGGGCCCCAGGAGGCCGTTTGGGCACGAGAGGAAGCCCAGTTTGGAGATGAAGGGGCAGGGGGTGCTGTCGCTCTTCTGCCCTGGTGCTGTAACCCAAATCCACCCCTCACCCAGCACAAACCAGAGGGGCAGGGACACAGCAACTCCCTCATTTCCAAACCAACCCAATCCCACATCCTGCATCCTTCAAACAGCCAGCAAAATGGGAACCTTGGCAGAGCATGGACCGGGATTCCATTTAAGCAGTAGGAGAGAGCAAGGGAGGGGAAAAAATCCTTTTTGGACTCGATAAAAAGTGCTGATTTGCTGTTCTGGCTGTTAGTTTGCACTCCTGCTCCCAGAACAGCTCTTGATCCTGCCTGGCCCCAAACAACTTCCTTGACAGGAGTTTTGTCAGCACTAGCAGCTCCTTCCAGCAGCTCTGCCGGGCAGGAAGATGGGGAGGGCAGGGCTCGTGTCCCCTGCGTGGATGGGACATCCTGGCACACACCCACTCCCCAGCTCAGGGGACATCGATCTCCTTGCTTCCTGAGCCCCCCTTGCTTCTGGGGAGAGCAGAAAAACAGAGGCTGAGGCTGCAGACTGGGCTTCTCCAGCAGGCTCCCAGCCTGGCACAGCCTGGCAGAGCAGCAATTTTCCCTCTAATTAGGTGTCAGACAACTCAATCCCTGCCTCAGCTGCTGCTGGGCATAAGAAACTCTCAGCGCATCAATACCTCCGAGTTGTCTTGTGGATCTTTATGGGAGGCTGCTGCATTCCCCACCTTGGATTCATGAGCCCTGAGTGACGAGGACAGCAGGGAAAGGGCCCCAGTGGCACCCACGGCCCGCTCAGACCTGTGGGTACCAGATCCTGGGGCTGGGGCTCCAGGGATTGGGAAGGAAAGTGGGTTTAGCCACGGGAGTGACATGATGAGCATCACCCAGCTGCTAAAGGTGCCCTGGGAAGGGACACGAGTGAGATCAGAGGGGCTGAGCTCCAGGAGTGCCTTTTCCTCCCATCTGGAATGACTCAGGAGTCAGCAGCCAGCTCTGCACGGGGAATGAACCCAGCCCTGCCTCCCAAATCCTCAGGTGCCCGAGAGCCCAAATCCGGGACAGAAACACCCGAGGGACTCAGGGACTGTCCTGCTGCTGGAACAGCTGTGCAGGAACATCCAGCCCAGGACAAATCCACGATGCCCCCGGAGCTGCTGCCCTGTCCCAGGGCAGATCCTGGGCAGAGACGCAGCAATCCAGAGGCAGAGGGGGCAAGGACAGGTTCCCCCCCGGGCTTGTGGGTCTGCAACTCCTGCATCCCCTCCCCTCCTGCCTCTCCTTTCCCCACCAGCTCCAGCAGAAAGGCTAATCAATGGATTTGCAAAACATGGAAATGAGTGATAATATCACTGATGAAAGTGCTCCCGGCTCTGTTTCCAGCGGAAACTCGGGATGCGGTGAAAAACTCCCTCTGCCGCCCTGGAACGTCAGGAGTTCATCCAGCTGGACTGTAACAAGTAAACACACCTCCCCAAATGAAAAAAGGTCTTTCCTTGTGTGTGGAATAAGAGTGCAATTAATATTCCTAACACACACATCGAGCATTTAAATTCAACATCCTCGTCACTTACACCGAGCTCTCAGCACACATCAATATCTTTAATTACTCTTCTCTCCAGCAAGCGCTGAACCTAAGGAGATGGAAATATTTCCCTTATGATTTATACTCTGTTTTATTATGATCTGAGGGGTTTTTAAATGCAAAAGGAAAAGGAGGGGGGAAGAAAAGAAAATTAAAAGGGTCCAATTTGTTTATAGCTGAGGTTGTTCCACTCGGTGCTTCCCGGGGGCTCCTGGAGCGCAGCATTCCCACCTCCTGCTCCCAAGGTAAGGAATCAGGGCTGGCACCTGGCTGCCAGCCAGTGCTCTCCCAGAAAGGCATTTTCTGTCCCTGTTAGGATGGATTCCACCCCAATTCCTACCTCCTGCTCTCTCTGAGCACCTTTTACTCAAGAGATCTGAGGTCTGGGTGCAGCAGCCCACAGCCCCTGGCTGAGGAGCTTCTTCCAGGCCTGACTTCCAAGGAAAACATGCAGCCTCAGGAAAAGAAGCAGTGCAAAGCTGTCTCACCTTACTGGCTCCGGGGAGCAAGTGCAGCTTGACGTAAGGATCAGCCAAACCATTGTGGTCCATCGGCTTCAGGCCCTGCAGAGGGAACGGCAAAAAAAGCAGGAATCAGGATGACAGGGGGATGCTGGGCAGGCAGGGCGGCCTCACTGAGCCCGTCCTGTTTCCCTGGGATCTCGCTGGTCCGCGGAGCAGCCGTGGTTTCCCCGGGACGGGGGAAGGAGGGGAGTGTGGATTCTGCAGGATCCAGGCTCGGCATTCCAGCGGATCCCGGGAGGGGCCGTGGGAAGCTCCTCGCCTGCACGTGGCACCATCCACTCCTCCCTCCCAGCAGCCGGCTCTGCCACCCTCGTCACGATTAATTTGGGGGTGAAGCGAATCAGAGCAGTGATTTCCTGGCTTCGAAATTACAGGGTTCTGTCATTTAATAATTGCCTCTGAGCAAACACACACCTCTGCTGTTGTGGTGCCACTTCCAGGCGCTCCCCGAGGGTGTGATAGCACCTACCTACTCCCAGTTATTAAGGAAGAACAGCTCCAGGCCAGTGGGAGGCTGGTGCCAGCCAAATGCTGTGGTGTTCACTGAGAAATCTGGGGTTGCAGCAGCACCAATCCAAGGAAACACTCGGTGGGGCCATTCCTGATGGATTTTCTACAAGCCCTTAAAGGATGGCGTGGATCAGGTTTGTAACAGCGATGCCCTGCAGCTGATCCTGCTTTGGGCAGACGGAGGACACAAGCTGTGCCTCTGTTCCTCTTCTAAACCACCTGAAAATCATCCAGGGGTGATGCACAAACCGAGCCCAAAGCCATGCCTGCACAGGCTGCATGGAAAAAAACTCCACAGGGCAGGGAAGCAAGGCAGGAGCGTGAAAAATGGAGCCGAATTTTCACCAGTCCTAAGCAGAAATGAGAATGGCTCCATCGTGGAAGCCCTTGGATTATTTCCAGCCTGGCTGTGGGATCCCTGCAGGAATTTATTGCTGGGCTGGCTGAAGGCAATCCTGTGCCTGGATCAGAGCAGGGTTTCTCTGCAGAGGTGCCCATCCAATCCTGGCTCCAGCCCGGGCATGGAGACAAGGCTGGGGGATGCTGGAGAGCCCTCACAGCCTTTTTGTGATGAGCAGAGTGCCTGGGTAACGAGTTCATGCAGCTGCCAGGGATCCAGGGCAGGGAAGCTTTGTGTGGAATGCTGCTGGAACTGGCTGCGTGCAGGAGGAACGCAGCCCTCCAGGATTCGGGCAAATCAAGGAGGGAAACACTGGGGGAATCGCTTCCATGCTTCCCAGGGAGGGAATAACTCATCCAGCCTGACCCAGAGCACCACAGGACCCTCCCTGAGCTGCACAACTTGGTCCAGGATGCTCCTGACCTTGGGAGCGTCTCTGATTCGGAGCAAGGGCTCTGCTACGGAGACAAACGCGGTGCCCTGGGGTGAGGGAGGCCAAATGGTGCCCAGCAAAGAGGATTTTGCTCCTACAGCAGAGCCAAAAGGATAAAAATATCAGCAGTGAACGGAGGTGAAACGGTTCTGCTTTACCTGCAGCCTCTGGGGTGATGTCCCTGGTCTGGGAGATGCTGAGGATGGGCAGGCGGGGCAGGAAGGGGCTGGGCTGTCCCCACTCCTCGGGGATTCACCTGCACAATCCACTCGTGCTCTCCCCAAGCTCCCTGGTCAGAGGTGCCCAACCCGCCCGGGCTGCACGGCGAATGAAATCAGACCCAAGCAGGCAGATTCCCGGGAAAATGGATGGAGAATGACAGGCAGCTCTGTAATTCACCCATCAATTCAGCTCAATTAAATTACCTTCTGAGGAGGCTATTAAAGGCTTTTTTAATAGATGTGCTATGGAAGATGGAGTGACAGGAGCCTGGAAAATGGCTCCTAATGTCACGTATACCTCCCTCCCGTGTCACTTGATACGTGTTTGGCACAAACAGCTGCGGTTAACAGGGCTCTGCTTCGCAAAGCTGCTCCTGCGGGAGGCGATCCCTCCCACGGGAGGGCCCACGCTGCTTCCCCTGTGTGGAGGGACCACCAGCCTGGAGCTTCTCCGAGAGGGATGAGAGGCACAGAGGGACCAGGCACAGAGGCAGAGCCTCCCCTCAGATCCAACAATTCCTGCTGCTGCGCTGATTTATGGAGCTGAGATTGAGTTTCATCTCTTCCTCTACCCAACCCCAAAACCTCTGCCGCAGTCCTAAGGAGACCTGCAGCTGCCTGCATCCCGGGCTCTGCCAGCTGCTCCCCGTGCCAGTGACATTTAGCTAATCAATAGGATTTAATTACAAGTTGGGCTAATGGGGCTGCCGGTTAACGCCACACTCGAGGCGTCCAGAGATCACGGGAGATGGATTCGTTCCATCCTTCACCTCACAACGAGCTGCCTGCCCAAATACCAGCCTGGATAACTCCCAGGCCGAGGCACTCCGTTCTGAGAGGGGGCAAACTGCGTTTCCACCCCGAGAGCCCCGAGGAGCCAGACAGCTGGAGGAATTTCCCTGCAGTGATAAATATTTATGAGCCAATCCATAAGTAATGCTCAGTGCAGACCTCCAGCACTCGCCGCGGATGGAAGGGAGGGAGCAGCCAAATGCTCAGTGGGGTGGAAACTCCTGGGTGTTTCCTGGCCAGAGGTGCAGGGAGAGCAGCCCAAGGATGCTCCCACAGGCAGCAGCTGCCTGGCAGGGTCTGCCTGGGGCCAGAAGCTCCTTCACCATCGCCCTGCAGCCCCCTGAGGCTTGTCCTGGGCACCCTTCTCCCAAAAGCAGGAGACCACCGGAGCTCTAGGACAGCACAGCCTGCTGTGTCTGTGCCGCTGCATGCCCCTGTAAACACCCTAGAGCAGGTTGGGCTCTGTAGGACTGAGGCCCTCCAAACCAGGTGCCTGCACGTTCATCAAATCCTTTTCCACCCCATTTTCTAGGAGGGGGTGATGCCCAGCACCTCCCAGCTCTGTCCCGCACAGGACAGCAGAGATCCACACAATCCCAGGGCTCGTGCAAGGCAGCAGCGGAGAGGGAGAGCCCTCCTGCCAGCCTGGCTGCTCCTGCAGTCCAGGAATGAGCTTCCACAATGCCCTGATTTATTCTCCTATTGATCCGAGCTGAGCTACAACGTGTCTGAGTTCAGCCGTGCCTGAAGTGTGACAGGCGGGGCTGCTGCCAGCACCGAGAGCCATCAGTGCGAGGTGGCTGCTGGCAGTCTGGCAGCTCCTGCTTCTTCCTGGCTGCTCCTGCCTGTTCCTCCTTGTTCCTGCCTGTTCCTCCTTGTTCCTGCCTGTTCCCGTTTTCTCCTGCCTGCTCCCACCCGTCTGGTGACACCCAGAATCTCGCAGATCCTGCTGTGAACCGACACCAAGAAACCCCTCAGACGTCCCCAGGCACAGCACCAGGGTAAATTCCCACGTGGAATGACAGTGCCAGCCTGCAGCAGCTGAGGTTTGCAGGGCAGGGAGTCGGTGGTGGGGCACAACAGGTTGGACAGAGCCTGCTGCTGGTGCCTGCTCCCCAGGAGCTGATAACGGCACTTGCGAGGAACATCAGCAGATATAAAAGTGCTGGAGATTAAAAAAAAAATAGAGAGAAGCAAAATAAAGGGAGAGAGGGAGGTTGTTTGGGGTTACCAGAGAGGAAGAAAAACGTGTCTCACATGGCTGAAATAGCCCAGGTTTGGACGGCTGCTGGCAGCAACCGCGGCTCCAGGAGCTGCTGGAGTCGGACACATCCCGAGGGCGTTTTCCCTGGAGGCTGACACAGGTACCCGGCACCTGGTCCAAGGGTAAATCACATCCCAGCACTGCTGGGGCGCTCCCCCATCTCCTCCTCTCCTGGGGCTCTCCCCCATCTCCTCCTCTCCATCTCTGCTTGTAACACCCCTGGAGCCAGCACCGGCTCTGCCGCCGGCAGCGGGGTCCTGGCCCTTACCTTTCTGTAGTCAAGTTTTGGCAGCTTTCCCCAGGCGAGAGATGAAATGAGAGCGAGCAGATGGCAATGTAAATAAAAGAGAAAAATGGGAGAATGAGAGCAGAATGGAAATGAACAGGACTCGAGAGCTTGAATGTCAGGGTGCCGAGGGGGGCCCTGCCCTCCCCGCAGGCGGGGGCGATGCTGGGGTACCCCCACACCCCGCGGGATGGGATCGGCTGGGTGGGCACGGCAGGGACCAGGGCTCTCCTCTGTCGGCCCTGCCTGTGCTCTCGCTGATGTGAGGTTTATCAGTCGCTGCCCACAGCTCTCCTTCCTCCTTGTCTTCCACCCACTCCAAACCCAATTAGAAATCTCCTCCTTGGCACCGCTCCCACGTGCGCCGAGGGAAGCCTGACCCAGAGGCTGCCGGTGGATTCGCAGGAGACAGGGAGGGAAGCAAAGCCCACTGTCTGCCTCAGCCCTGCCCTGGCCCTCCTGCCTGGGAGCTGGGAGTGCTGCCCTTGCCAGGAGCAGCTCCAGGAGCGCTGGGGCAGATCCCGTCATGCTCACCCCCAAAATCCAGCTTTAGTGCTCCAGGCTGTGTTCCAGACATGGAGAACCCTGGTGGGGGCTGCCAACCTGCCGTGGAGGGGAGAGGAGCATCGTCTGAGGGCGAACAGCGTGGTCTGACCCTCTGAGGCTCAGCTCACAGCCTGTTCTCCTGCCTTCTGTAAAATCCCTCCATCCCTTCCCAAGATCTGCAGGGAGTGAGGCCTTCTCCCCCCTCGTTGCTCTGGTTCTCACACTGGGTGACGCAGAGAGGAACCCAGCAGCACCTTCCACAGGCCCGCAGGCAGAATCAGGACCTCAGCTCCCTCTTTCAGCTCCCAAATGTGCAAAAAGCCCCTAATTGCCTCAATCACGCAGACGGCGAAGGCGCTGAGGCGCAGCACTTCGGGGCCGTGATTAGCAGCATTTAAAAGAGCCATTTATAAACCGGCAGCCGGTCACAGCGGCGAGTAAATAACAACATCGGGATGGGCTGCTCTGAAAAGCATCAATCCCAGCTCGTCACGGGGTGGGGGGGGGATGAGCAGCCGGCTCCCGACTGCTGGGAACGCCCTGAGAGGTGGAGGGGAAGGAGAGGGCAGAGGGGTTGGGATGGCAAAGGAGTGGCTGCGGTTGGGGACAGCAGAGCCCCCGATGGAGGCCGGGAATGCTTGGCACAGCCATGGGCTGGGTTGGGTTTCCGTGGCACAGCCATGGGCTGGGTTTCTGTGGCACAGCCATGGGCTGGGTTTCCGTGGCACAGCCATGGGTTGGGTTGGGTTTCCGTGGCACAGCCATGGGCTGGGTTGGGTTTCCATGACACAGCCATGGGTTGGGCTGGGTTTCCGTGGCACAGCCAGTCCTCGCTGCCCCCACAGCCGTACCTTGGCTTTGTTGATGGTGCAGTGCAGAGCGTTGTTCTCCTGGTCATAGAGCAAACTGAAGTCCAGCGTGCCCAGCGTGGCTGCAAGGGAGAGGAGACGCGATTAAGCCGCGGCACCCAGCGAACGCGGGCTGTTCTCCCTCCGAGCGCAGAAGGAGTGCCCGGAGATGCTGAGGAGCAGGCTGCAGATGTTATAAAACATAAAGCACCCTGCTGAGAGCCCTGTTATGAAATGTGGCTCCGTGCTGGGAGGCTGGTGGCCATTCCCAGGTTGGCTGGCATAGCCCTGGGAGAGGAGTGAGAGTGAGCAGTGGGTACAGCTCACCCAGCACTGGCTTTGCTTCCGTGGGCTTTCACCTGGCTTATCCCCATCCCTCAGCAGCCTCGCTGCAGCCAGGAGCTTCCCGTCCCCCAGGAGATGAAGGGTGTCCTCTGGGAGGATTTGGGAATGGCTGGGACACAGCTGAGAGCTGCTGCTGGCGCATCCTCCCCTCCAGCGCCGCTGGCATTCCCAGAATGTGTATTTGTGTAGTGACACCTTCAAACAAATGAGCCACCAGTGGGATCCCTTCCCAGCTCCAATCTGGCTGCAAACTGTAAACTAAACCCAGTGAGGATGGAAATACTTCTCTGGTTAAAGTGAAAAACATCAACAGCTTTTAATCGGCGCAGGGCTCCTCCGTGGCATCCGCAGGATCCAGGAATGGCAGCATCTCCTGGGATGGGACACAGGGATGGGGCAGGGGACCAGAACAAAACCTGAGGAGCCTCAGCAGCAAAAGTGCTTTTGATTTGAGGAATTCTTTCCCTTTGGATGATCTGAGCATGTCTCACTAAGCCAAAGCAGAGGAAAAGCCTTAAAAAAGACAGGCTTTCCAAAAACACAGCTTAAGCTTCTCCAAGGCTCCCAGGCCTGATTTGCACACCAAAGCCTGGACATGGAGCAGCCTCCCTCCTGGCTCAGCCTTACCTGACACCAGCCTGGAACTTCCAGGGTGGCTCTGGACCCAGCAAACCCCACTTTTCCATGCCCACCTTCCCGAAAGGGGTTTGCCTGAGTGCTGCCCTGCCACCCAACAGCATCCCACCGCTGTTTCCAAGGTAACTGCACCTTCCCGCCGTGTTCAGAACGTGAAAAAAAATCCAAAATAAAACCCAGAGCAGTTCTGCTCAATATCAAAGCTGGGTTTGCTGCCTGGAGAGGAGTTGGACAAACTTTATGGCAGGAAGTAAGGTGCTTTTTTTCCCACCCCCCAGCATTGATAGCAGCAAGGCACCCACAGAGTTTAAGGATATTCAAGGGACCGCAACCTTCCTGCTGCAATTTCACAGTGATCTCCCAGCCCAAAGGCAAAGCAGCTACAGGTTTGCCTTCTGGCAAAAAGAAAAAAATTTCTCCCCAGCAAATATCTTGAGTTCAAAGCAGAGCAAATACCCAGAGAGGTTTCTGCCAGAATAATGTACCCGCCTCGTTGTGGAGCAATTTCATGGCACATTAGCTCCTGGTGTGGGTAAGTCACAAATCAGTGGGGTTTTACCTGCCAGGGGAAGATGAGGGGTGAAGCCAAACCTGCAGTCCATACTCTGGGTACAGCTCAAATGAGCATTCCCAGAGCAATTCCCAGCTGAACCCCCCACAGGGAGGAGGGAGCAGCAGTGCCCCGGTGCCTCTGGGGACAGGGAGCTCGAGGATGGCAGCGTGAGAAGCGCGAGGCTCCGCAAACCAAGTCAGCAGAACGTCCCAGATCTGCATTTCTTGCTCAAGAGCGGAAGATGAAACCTCCGGTTTCGGAGCCTCATCATTTCCACCTGGCCTTTAATCAGCGCTTCCTGCCAGCCCCACCGCTCGGCCCTCCGAGTTCAAGCTGTTATTTTATTTTTATCGCAGGAGGGGGCCCCGCGGTTCAGCCTGCTGGATTCGGCAATTTATAAAACAAATTAAAAAGCTTGGCAGGTGAGCAGAGCTCGGCCAGGAAACACTGACAAAGCTTCAGCCCGCCCCAGGGGCTCAGGGCAGCGGGGAGCCCTGCTCCGGTGGGATGGGCAAAACCCAAAATCACCTCAACACAGCAGCAGGAGCTTGTTCTGAAGGAGGGTACTCGGGTCCTGCTCCCAGCACTGGCAGTCCTTGAGCAAACATCCCGCAGGTCCCGTTCCTCCCGGGGCTGCCAGGGGTGGGAGGGCATGGACAGGGGCGCAGGGCTCGCCCCAACCCTGCCAGGCTCCAGCTCTGGAGGGGTTTTCCTCTGAACAGAGAGGGCTTTTTTGTGGATGGTGAGTGTCAGTTCCCAAGGAAGGGTCTGCCCTTGGGCAGAGGGATGTGGAAACATCAGCACAGTGGGTGCTAACTGCTTAAAAACGCGGCTGTGTGGAGATGAGCAAAGGGATGAGGAAAACGTGGGGTTTGGCAGCCACGGCGCTGCTGTGGAGCTGGAGGTGAGCACTGCCACCAGAGCCAGGAGCCAGTGGGTGCCCAGGACCCGTGGGACACATTAAGGACACGGTGACAGTCCCACAGCCTCTGTTACATCCTGGGAATGAGCAACCAGGGATGGACCCAGCACAAATGGGAAGCCGGAGACAAGGCTGGAGCTCCAGCTCGGGGCTGGCAGGAGACCTCCAGCTGCACCAGGGGTGGGAGCCACCCCTGCACCCCACAACAGCACCCTGGGAACCCCCAGGAGCCCCATCCCAGCCCTGTGCTCCTGGAATGGTCAGCACACCGAGACAGTGACCAGCCAAGCCACCAGCACCACACCAGCACTGCCTCAGTGCTCCCATTCCTGCACGCATCCCGCCCTGCCTGTGGGAATCCTGCATCCCCAGCTGGCAGGATTGGGCCCCAAAACCTCTGCAGAGCAACCCAATCCCCCTTCTTTGATTGCTTTCCCCCTCCCACACGAGATGCAGCTCGATTGTGATCTTAATTAGGGGAGCAAGCACCTAAAAAAGAAAAGGGCAGCAATTAGACTCAAAGCGCTGTTACCAGGATTATTTAACTCGACTGGGCTATTCTGAACACTGCCCTCTAATCACAGAGGCTGCAAATAAAAAAATATAAATAAATGCCTTTGTCAGGCATTACAAAGGCAGCTTGGCGCTCTCCAGACAGCAGGCAGGATGTATCATTATTATTACAATTATTCTGCTCCAATGATAAAATAACCATTAGGAAAGCTGAACTCATTAGCAGGTTCTGACCCTCTCTCCTCTCCATGAACTGGGGGAGATGGATGGGAGGGCGCTGGCCAGGGCCTGGCTTTTAACACAGGCTCTAAAAGGGAAAATAAATCCGAGTTGCACGGGAAGGTGGCCTCTTCTCCCACCGACCTTTGGGCGTTGTGATTAATTCACGTGGGCCAGGAGATTATTAGAGGGCAGCAGAAGCAGCAGATGTGTCCGTGGGCTCGGCCGGGCCCGCGGGCAGCCCGGCGGAGTCGGCAGGAATTGTTTATTGCTGCCATTTCCCGGCAGTGCCCAGGGTGAGGTGAGGCCGAAGGAGCTTCTATTTATACCTGGGGGATGAGAGGCGGAACGTGGTGATAAATCTGTGCTCTGCTCCCTTCCCCTTCCCCAGCCCCTGCCCTTGCAGGCGCCTGGGCTGTGCTGGGTGGCAGATCCGCCCTCTCCGCAGCCCGGGGTGCTCCAAGGAGAAGAGTTTCTCATCCCAAGACACGGAAGAGCCACTGACACTCACGGGAAAAGCTTCAGCAAGGCCTGGAAGTGATGATGGAGCTCACTCATTCCCTTCCCAAGGCGGGTGTGACTGCCATGAGAAAGCCCAGCACAGCTCTACGCCGGCAGAAGCTGAGGTGTGCACACAAAAACCCCGCTATAGAACTAATTAAAAAGAAGTCCAAAAGCCTTAAGTCCCCCTGCTTATCAGCATTGCCGCTCCCGAGATAATCTGCTCACGGATTTTGTGCCAGGGAGATCAGAGTGGAGCAGTAAAAAGACTGCTGGGGATTGTCTGGATTAGCTCTCCCTTACAGAAAGCACAGGTTCAGTAACCTTCAGGCTGGGTATTTTTTAATGCACTATAAAAGATAGGTCCCTATTCTTCCGTCGCTTTAATTTTTCCCTTGCAATGGAGATAATTTTAAAGGTCCTGAAAGGCAGCAAGTAATTCTGTGCACTTACAGCCCCATATAAAATGTTGGTAAATGACTCCTGAGGAGGAACAGAAATTATCTGCCGCCGTTTCCGAGCAGGGCTGCCGAAGAGCGTTTCGGTGGGCGGCTGTGTGCGTGCTCCCGCCTCCCCGGTGTCCTGACCAGGTCCAGCGGCACACGGTGGGGCAGAGCTTGAGGACTGGCTCCACGAGGTCTGGAAAACCCTCGGGGGTTATCCCTGGAAAACAGCGCCATCAATTCCTGCAGCCTCTGATCTGCTGCTGCCAGCAGGGCGGGACATTCCCAGCGCTACAACAAACCCCAGCAGGGACCGGATCCAGCACACAGGCAGGAGACCTCCCCTCCTCAGGAGATCCACGGATGTGGCTGAATCCAACAGGATCAGGAGCAAGGAACAAACACAACTCCTCTCCCTCGCAGCTGCTCCCTGCCTGGCCATGGGTTTTTCACTTAAAATCTGCAGCAATGAGTATTTCTTCATTTTGGAGACAGGGTGCCGGCCCCTGGTAAGCTCTGGAGCAGGGAGCTGCTTCTCCATGAGGTTGGCTGATGGATGCTCATCAGCTCTTCTGTCTTCTCCAGGAGGAGTGTTCAGAGGAACACTTATCTGCTCAGAACAGTTCGGAGATGCAATTATGTTTTACAGCACTAAATGGTCCCTGATGTCAGCAGCAATTAGACTTTCAGCAGTTTCAATTTAGAGATGGCCTTCAAATCTCTCCCGCTCTCCTCCTTTAATGAAATACAGCATTGCAATTAACAACCCCCCGAAACTGCCTTCAGTGTTAAATACAAACACGAGAGATCTGGGAACCCCTCGAGCTCGAGTGTGGTGGAACAAGGGGTGTCAGCTCTGTCTCTCCTCCTGCACCCCGGAGCTGGGAGAGGCGAGGGGCCGGGCAGGCTGGTGGGAGGAGGGAACCTCGTTACCCAGCGTGGCTCCTTCATTAGCACAGATGCCAGAGGCCACGGCCCATATGCTGCTCCCACGGATGCTGGAGGAGGGATGCCTGGCCAGACCCTGCTCACCCTCGTGTGTTTTCCTCTCCTGCTGCCCCGTGCTCATCTCCAGCACTTCGGGGTGTCCCTGGCCACGGTCAGTGCCCGGGAAGAGGAAGGCTCCTCGGCGGACCGGGATGTGCAGGCTGCACCCGGATCGCTGCTGGGATGGTCAGCAGGAAAGAGTGAGAGCTCATCCACACCAGCACATCCCAAACATCTATCTGTCCCACAGGAAAGCAGGGAGGAGCTAATCCAGAGTCAGGCCAGTTAATACCCCATGGGACACCCGAAGGCTCCCTTGGGACACGCGGGTGTGACCCTGCACGCATTTCTCCAGCTCGGGCTGTGCTCTGCTTGGCAAAGCCGTGCTCTGCCGAAATCAGCAGTGGTTTGTTTGGCTTCCTGAGCAAGGAAAAAATATACTTCTTGTGGCCTTATCTGGATTGAAAAGACGATTCAAAGCTTATAAATAGCAGTTGCAGCATATGCTGAGGAGCTGCGTTCCGGCAGTAAATACCCTGCTCGTTCCTCGCCGTCTCCTCTGCCTCCCCCTGTCTGGCCAAAAGCACTGCCAGGTGACTTGCAAACCCTGCACCCCTTCAGACCTTCCTTCTTCTTCGAGCAGCCAGTAATTAGTATCTCCAAGATGGCTTTGCCTGCCTAATTATCTTCTTTGCTCAAAATAAGAGTCTTCCTAAATAACTTGTGTGGCGCTGCAGGCGTCACGAGCCGCCGCGCACCAGGACTGGCCTCTCAGCTGCACTTTGGAGAAGTGGTTTTCATGCTGCTGCAGCTCCAGAGGTCAGGAGCCTGCTCTTCCATGAATAAAACTGGGCATGCCGTGGAATTGGCTGGGTTTGTGCATGTAGGAGCAGTCCCAGAGCGCTGGCAGGAGCAGGATGGGGCAGCATTTCCAGGGATACCGGCCCCCAGCTCTCAGGCTCTCTCCTCACCTGAAAACCCAGAGCCAAACACATTTAGGAAAGGGAGGAAATTCCAGCGTGACCAGAGCCTCTTTCCAAAGCCAAACAGCAGCTCGGGGAATGGGGCATTTCTCCAAGGGCTGGAAACTTCATTGTTAGAGGAGGATGGCTGCTCCCTCCAGAGCTGTTCCCTGCAAGAGAAGCCCTGGCAGTGCTCCCTCACAGGGATTGTGTCTCTTCCTCTGCTCGTGCAGAGGTTCCAGAGACCTTTAAAAACCCCTCAGGTACAAACTCCTGCTGGTGCTGCGGAGGGGAAGGTGCAGGCAGTGGAGGGGCAGCAGCATTTGGGTGAAGTCGGTGGCGATGGGAGGCGAGAGCCAGCTCCTCGCAGGTGGCACATTGCCATCTAGCTGGCGTTTGCTTATCTTCCTTGCAAACCGAGTTTCCCTGGCACCGTGCTGCCCGACTGGGTGGGAGGCATCCCTGGCGGCTGGGGACCCCAGGGACCTGCTGTTGTCACAGGGCACCAGCCAGGGGAGCCAAAGATGAGGTGACAGCCACGTGTCCCGAGGCAGCAGGAGCCAATTCCCCCTTCCCAGCCTCCTGCCCGGTGCTCTCAGCTCACGGCAGACACTGCTCCAACAGCACCAAACCACCCTTCTGCACCAAACACACATTTCCCACTTCTCCTGCCTCGTTCCTTCCACCTCCTCAGCAGTTCTGCCGGGGACAAACCCTCTTGTAGGAACAGTCCTGTGATGAGTCCCTCCCCAAGGGTCTACCAGGGGACGGCAGCGGGTGCCCACCACAACCCTGCGAGTCCTCGCAGCAGCACTGCTGGCAGGTCTGATGGGAGGAGCTGGCTCCATGCAATTCCCAGTGATCCCAGAGCCGGCCCAGATGTCTCCACTCATTATCTGCTGTGCTGGTTCCCTGGCCCTGCCTGCTCCCTGCCTCTCGCTGCGTTCAACAGGCGGCGGGAGAGGTGTCCAGAGCACAAAGCTGAGCCTCTGCAGCCGCCTCCCGTGGCTGGCCCCACCCGTCCTCCCGCCTCAGCCAGGCCCCTGCCCATCTCTGGAAGGATCCCAGCTGCTTCCTGCAGCCTGGGGGTTCTCAGTTTTCCAAAGAACCAGTTCCATGCCAGCTGCATCCCCCCCTGCCACATCCCTGCTCCCTGAAGATGCCAAACCTCTGGGTGAGGCCGCCCTGCCTGGACAGGAGCAGACACTGCCCCATCCTGGGGAGAAGGCAGCTCCCACCGGCTCCACAGACACTCCAAGGTTTGCTGGTGGGGTCTGGAGCACGACTCAGCAAAGGATTAAGGAACAGGGTGCAGAAAACCAGCCCAGGTGACCTACCCTGCCCACTCCCCACAGCCCTGACGGGGTTCTGCAGTTCGGGCCGGGATGGCAGCTCCTGTCCAGTCCCTTTTGGTGCTGCTGGAAAAACCCCAGAACCCCCAGGCTGGAGCAGTAACTCCAGGCAGGAAGGAGCTTGGGGAAACCCAGACAATTGCTGCATTTCTCCAGGCAGGGGCAGCTCTCCTCCTCCCACCCAGCCAGCAGCAGCGTCGCCTTGGCGTTGGAGGAGGGAAACCCGCAGGCAGGTGGGACAAACAGGAGGGAGCCGTTCCACCCTCGTCCTCATCCTCATCCTCCCGATGGATCCCGCCACGGCAAAATCCCTCTCCCTGCACCTCTCCAGGGCTGGGCCGGGAGCATCTCTGAGGAGTGAGGCAAGATGTGCCTGGCAAAGCCTCGATTGGCGGGCGCTGCACCCAGGCTCCGACACCACCGTCCCCGGAGACCTCCTGACCTCCCTGAGCCCCGTGTGCCACCCGAGGGGACCGGCGCCACCAAAACCCCGGCGCTGTCCCGACGTGCAGGCACAGACAGGTTCCCCAGGGGAAATTTAGTGCAGGTGACTAATGCGGCAGCCCTGAATCACCCTCCAGAGGTGCGGGGGAGCTCCACGACATTCCCCAGCGCGGCTGATGGCTCGAGTCAGGCTGCACGGATCCCCTCCCTGCTCCCAGGCTGCGGAATGGGCACAGGGAGCTCTTGCCTGGATTTACAACTCGGCTGCTAAACGTGGGGGAGTGACAGTCTCATCCTGCACATTCACGCCAGCCAGCGTCCTCAGGGCGTCTGGGCCATCCCGCGCTGTCCCCAGAGATGTGACACCAGCGCTGCCACCTCCCCGCTCCGCTCCTGGCGCTGCTGCGCCTCTGCCAGCCGAAACCCAACCACCTCTGGCAAAACAGCCTCAGCAGTTTGCCTGACACCTGTTACGCTGCAAGAAACACTTCCTAACACCAGCCGGGGTGAGAGAAACACCCGGCGGCCCCGGCACGGAGCCAAGCTGCTTCCAGCATCCAGGATCCAGCATCCAGGATCGCCGAAGGATAAATGCAGAATGCAGCGCCCTGGGCAATTTCCATGTGAGTCACCCAGAGAAAACGCTGCACTCTGAGGCCCCGGGTGCTTTGGCTCCCACACACCTCCCTGGCCCTGCAGCCCAGTTGCTCCCGTTTCTACTGCCAGGGTGAGCCAAGACGATGGGATAATTAGAGCAGCAAATGACCCAAAGCCGGTTAAAGTCCCCGCTCGCTGCCCGGCTGGGACAAACACGGCTTAGCCGAGATGTTCTCCCCGGGAGTGCCAGAGCTGTCGCCTCACCACGGAGAGCGTGACCCCGACACCGGCGTGGGGACACAGGGCGTGCCCGCCTGAGGCTGGCACCCAGCACCCAGCCTCTCCCGGGGCTGTGCCCAGACGGCGACACAGGGACAGCCGTGCCACCCTGCAGCAGCACGGCCCTTCGGGGAGCCCTCCGTGGGGCCGCGCTCTGGGCTGTGGAATAAATGGCAGCAGCCCAGCGGCCGGCAGCGAGGCAGGGCTGTGACATTCTGCGAAGGGAAAGGAAGGGAAAGCCACCGCCTGCCCGGCGCTGGGCCGTAAACAGCTCAGCCTCCCCTTCCCCCAGGACGAGCACGCAGCAGCGCTCGGCAGCACCCACTCCCTTCCTCGGCATCTCCCGGCTCCAAACTTTGCGCTCAGCCCCTCGCAGGATCTGGCCCCCGAAGGCCGGGCTGAACCGAGCCCTTGGGGGGTTTCTCTAACTCCAAGGGAAACCGTGTCATCCCGGCGGCCGCGGCCGGCAGAGCCAGGCAGCAGCCGCCTTGCAGCTCCCCGGCGCCGGGTGGGAAGGACGTTTTGGGTGGGGAGGGGTTAACCCTTGCTGCAAACACCTGCATCCTCCAGAAGCAAAGCCTTCTGCTCCAAAGGCCCCCCTGGTCTCCTGCAGGGCTCTGCGGGAATGGAGGGGTGACACGCCAGAGTTTGCCGAGGGAGAGGGCAGAGCTCTCCCGGGAGGATGTCATTCCCGACAGATCTCCCCGATGTGGAGCCGGGCGATGCTGGAGCGGATCGCCAGCTCATCAGCGGGGTGACTGGAGCAGCCTGCACCACCGAGCGGGATTAAAGGGGTCTGAGCCCAGCCGGCAGCCTTGGGAGGCACGGAGCCGAGCAGGGACGAGGCACACAAGTGCACCAACCACGACAGCAACTGGTGGCTCTTGGGAGACTTCCCTACTCCGGGTTCGGCAGCCAGCCTGGCTGCGGCACGGACACTCCCAGGGCCCCACTCCACCCCGGAGCAGCGCAGGCAGAGCCTCCCCGGCTAAACCTGGGGGCTTCTCACTGCTGCAGTGTGATCCCAGGGACGGCCAGCACGGCTGGAAGGGTGCACCAGAATGGACAACCAGCCCTAACACCCACCCGTGCCCTCAGCACCCCGGCGAACTCCCAAGGAAACTTAGGAACTTACTGCAGTCGTCGGACTCGTAGCCCTCGGGGTCCACCGCCTCCTCGGGCGCTTGGCTCTTGGCCGGCTGCTCGGCGGGCGTCGTTCCGTAGGCTCCGAAGAGCCGGTCCACATCCTCATCATCCTCGCGGGGTGCCTCGGCGGGGCTGACCGAGGGCTGGCTGACCGCGGGGCGCAGGGCGCTGCTGCTGCGGCCGACGGCGGCGGGGAGCCCGCGGGGGAAGCGGGGGAAGTAGTCGGAGATCTGCTTGATGGGCTTGATGGGGCCGGGGCAGACGTCAATGGCCATGTGCTCCTGGATACTTATGGTCATTTTCTCTCCTTTTCGGAGTGTCATGCATGCGGCTGTCGCTGCCAAGCCCCCCCACCCCGGAGAAGCCCGGACCGTGCGGGAGAGGGAAGTTTCTGCCGGGGGCTGCGGAGGCAGGCGAGGAGGGAGGCTCCGGGCGGCCCCTTACGTGGTTGTCGCGCCCTGAGCCTCGGTGGCCGCACGCATGCTGCTGCTGCCAGCCCGCACAGCCCCCGATCCTGCCAGCGCTGCCCGGGAATAAATGAGCGAGACACAGAGACGGATAAGAGGCAGGGGGTGGGCTCTCGGGTGATGTCACCAGCTAGCAACAAAGCGGTACCCAGCAGCGGAGGAATGAGGGCTGCGGCCGGCCTGCCGCCCCGGCCACACGGCCACCAGCGTGGGCAGCCGGCCCCCCGCCCCTTCCCCGGCACGGCCCCGGAGCCCCGGGGGCAGCCGGCAGAAGTTGGGGTGATGGGGTGTGGGGAGGTGGGTTTGGATTCGGTTCCCGGCCAGGGCAGGGCTGGTCCCTGCCAGACCCCTCCGGGTGGGCTGAGGGCACCGGGCAGTGCCAGGAAACATCGTCCTGTTGTGTCGCATCCCGGCGCGCCCTGGAGAGGGAGCGTGGCAGCCCCCAGGGACCCTGACAGCCCCCAGGGACCCTGACAGCCCCTAGGGACCCTGGCAGCCCCCCTGCCCTCCCGGCGCACCGCAGGCTGTGCCAGGGAGATGCTGTGCCACATCCCCATGGCACCACCGCCCGCTCCTCGCGGCTCCCAGGGGCAGGGAGAGCCCCGAGCGGGATCCCTGGTGCCCTGGCTGCCGCAGCCCTCAGCAATGTCCCCTTCAGAGCTCAGCACCAGCTGGATGAGCTGCTGGAACTGGGAGCACACCAGGGGTTGAAGCAACACATGGTCCCTGCTGGCGGCCTGGGTGGCACAGCCTCTGCTGCACCATGGGGCTGGTGCAGCACCACAGAGGAGCGAGCCGTGGGCTGGGCCAGGGCTCAGTGCCAGCGTGGCCATGCTCAGCACCCCTCCTGCACCTTCCCGGGCATGGCCAGGGCCACAGCACCAGCCAGGACAGGGACAGGCTCCTGCCACAGGCTCCCTGGAAAATGCTGAGCCGTGCTTTGCTCAGGGAGTTGGTCTCAAACTGCTGCTTTTACTCACCTCCCCCTGTGTTCCAGTCAATAAATCTGTGGCTTCACAAGTGACTGGAAGTGGACTTTTCAGCAAGGAGCGCCAGAAGAGAAACCCTGTGAGAAAATGGTGCCAAATGCTGCCCAGTATCTCACCCTGCCCAGGAAAATGTGGCTGAAATATTTCAGAGGAGCAGCTCCCCCAGTGCAGCCTCTCTGCTGGTTCAGTTCTGGGGGGTCTGGCGTGAGGCTGGGACACTTAGCGTGCTCTGGTCACCCACCACCACGTCCAGCTGCCCCCAGCCAGGCCCACCAGGTACCCTGGCACACCCCTCAGCGATGCTCACAGAGCTGCAGCCTCCTGCAGCCTGGCACGCCGGTGTCTATTAAAAACAAAGCTCTGTTCTTCAGAGGATTTCCCCCAAATCCCAACAAAATGACACCCAACCTTCCTGTCTAATGCAGAGCTCAGTTTTCATTCAGATTTTGGTAAATGTTAATGCAGGTCCCTGAGTCATAACACACTGACACCAGGCAAACCAACCTAATTTGCTCCTCGAAGAGAAGTGAATGTTTCCCTCCTGAAGCATCCCAACTTGTCACTGCTCTGTACCTAGACGTGAAGCACATCTAAGGATGAGCTAACGACCTGGGAGAGCAGGAGACAGCTCGCTGCTGCTTTGTGTCCCTGCCACGGTTTCACTCCGAGGTGGCTCCCGCCTGTTGCAGGTCTAACAGCAGATCCAGTCTCAGACAGTTGAACCCCCTTCCCACATCCAAGGACTCCCAGGGCGCGAATTCAGACGGAAACACCGCCTGCTTCGCACATGGAGGCTGAAAATCTCGCGGGTGGGCTGGTGCCGGGTGGGAGCATCACGGTAAGCACGAGGAGGTGCCTCCGGGTCTGGGTGTGTTCATCCACCCAGGCTCCATCTTTGGGTGCAGCATCCAGGATGTGGCGTGGACTGAGACAGAACGAGGCAGAAATTGGGCCTGACGCCCAGAAAATTGCAGCAATTTCCTCCGAGAAAGGGCAAATAAATAAATGAATAAAATCAAGTTACGTGCGAGAGCCTAATGCCGTTACTCCCATTACAAAAGCGCCGTCGTCATTCCAAATGTTTCCTCCGAGAGCACAAGACCCTAATAGGCAAGGATTGTTTTATGGGATGGAAAATCGAGGCTCTGGGAATTGAGGTGAACCTCTGAGCTCTTCCTCCTGCTGGATCCACGGCCCACAGCCGCGCTCAGGGCCCAGCAGCGCCCACTGAGAGATGCTCAGCTCACCCAGGGATTCAGAGGAGCAACAAGGGGGACAAAAAAGGCAGAGCTGAAGCAGACAAACTCCCTGAAGCAGGGCAGCAGTGGGCCCCAAGGGAGACCCCAGCACCAGCTTTACAGACTGAGAGAAACAAAAACCAAGACTCACTGCTAATAGCCCAGGTGGGATTTCTCCTCCCTGCCCCATTCCAAGCTCACTGAAAGCAGCTGGAGCCTTTTCTTAGCTTTTAATGAGTCCCAAAGCAGCTTGGTTTTGATAAACCACACTTTTCCCACCCTTCCCATACTGCCTGAGTGTTTCCTTGCGGGCTGCACGGCCCCAAATTTACCGAGGGGTCCCCAAAGGCGGCTGGGGCCGGCAGCACACGCTGCCACACACGACAGCACGGAAGGTGAAAGGCACAAAAATAGAGAGTTGGGCTGGAAGACAAAAGCAGGGCTGGCAGATACAAAGCCAGTTTCCAGGTAAAGCTCTTAATTCCCACCGTCTGTCTAATGCCCTGGAATGTGACATGGTTTGATCCCTGGCTCTGCCGGGGCGAGTCAGAGCCGCTGCTGTGCCCACGCACGTGGCCTCTGCTGCCCTGAAAGGGGGAATTTGACTTCCCCACCAGCCCCCCAGGAGGGAAGAGACAGAGTTTGAATGTTAAAATGCCAGTTTTAACCCACGGCTCTGCCTGGCAGGAAGCAAAGCCACCCTGTCAGGGAATATCCATCCCTGTAGGAAGGGGGAAACATCCTTCAGGGAAGGGGGAGGTGGCCATCACAGAGCCAGCATCAAAGCAGGCATGGGATGAGGGGGAAGAGCAATTGTCCCTGCCAAAAGCCATGTTTTCTTCAAAGAAAACAAGATCCTGAGCTCAGCACCTGTGACATTTTCCTTGGGACGTGGGATGCAGGAACCATCACTCCAGCTCCAGCCCAGGCACTGAAAACCCCCAGGTTTTAATGTAATTGTTGTCCTGAACAGGGGCACAAGCACATCCAGGAAAAGCCTGTGGCACTCACTCTCCCTGTGCCAGAGCCCAGCTTCCTCCTCTGGAAGTGCCCTGCAAGTGGGCAAACAGAAGGGATATTCCTACAGCCCCCAAAAGTGCAGCACACGGATGAAACACGCATCCAAAAGGACACGCTTCAACCCATTCTCTTACAAATGCTGAGCATCAAATCCTGCTCCTTCAGGTTTGAATCAGTGAGAGCAGGGGCTGATTCCAGCCTGGTCAATTCCTTTCCAAAGGGAAAGCCCAGCAGCAGGATGGCACATCCCATTGCTTGCCAGGGGTTCAGTGATTGACCCACTGGTGCTTTATTTAATACTCTGTCAACTCAAAATCTCTCTGAACGCCCCTGCTCTGCTGGTGCTGCTGGAGAAGAGCCTGGAGAGAGCACAGAGTGATGGTGCTAAATTAAAGCCTTCTTTTGGAGGCACTACCCCTGGATCTCACCCCTGAACTCGGAGGGGTGGGACAAGGAGGTTCCTCAGTGTCCCCAGAGGGGTGGCACAGGCAGCACCAGCCTGCACAGCCCCAGCTGGAATTTTGCTTTTCCCAACCATTTTTAAGCCTGAAAGTACCCACGGCTATAGGCAGGAGAAGGTGCCAGCAAATACCACCAGCTCAATCTGGCTGCAGGGGCAGGGCTGGGGGGTATCAACACTGTCAGGGGACACCAACACTGCTGGAAGAGACCCCTCCATCCCTGCGGGGTGACTCAGGACTGACACTGCCTTCACTCCCCCTGGCTGGCGGGTATGAAACACATTTTTTATTCCTTCCAATGAGCTTAGCTCCAGCACGGCTGTGTGCATGGGAAGGGGGTTAATTGAAAAGCAACATGTGCCTGGCTCCTTGGCTCGCTCAGGGCACTGTCTCCTGGCTGACGCACAGCTCCTGGCAGCTTCCCCTCCGAGATCCCTGCCCTCGATGGCTGGGGAGGTTTGGCTGAGCCCATCCGGTGGATTGCACTCCTCACCTGGCCAGGCAGCCTTTGCATTTGTTAAGTAAAGCAATAATAACAATAATGATAACCGGGAAACTTGGCAAAAAATAATCCTAAGGAGCTTATTCCAGGCTGCGCCGATTACGGCTCCCCAGCAGCGCTGATATCCCAGCGCACCTCAGCCCCCACTGCTCCTCTGCTTGGATAATATCTGAGGTTATCTCTGCTCCAACAGGCCCTGCTAACAACCATTATTTGACCAGATTTAACCAGCAATTACTAGCTGTGAACAAAATCGCTGTGGTGAAATACAACCCACATCCTATTACGGCGCAGACACAAACAAACCCTTGCAGAGAGCCAGGCGAGGGCCAAATGCCAGCAGGGAAGAGCCCTCTCCCCTCAAAATATTGTTTGAGGTTCCCAGAGACTTTGTGAAACACCCAACCAGTGGCAAAGGTGGATGGAACCTTCCTGGCCAGCACTTTGGGCCTGCAAAAGAGCTTCCAGGAGGAGGGAGGGAGGCATCTGCTGTCCCTGCATCTTCAGGATGGGCCCAGAATAGCTCTGCTTTTGGTAGGGGCTGATGTTTAGCGCGTAGCATATGCTGCCATTTCCATGTGAGTCCCAAAATAGTTGGTGTTTTCTTTTGTGATTTTCATGCACCCGGTTTTTCGGCGTCCTGGGGAAGGTCTGCGCCGTGCTCGGCTCTGACGCGCCACTGCCAGCACTCCAGGCACCTGCACACCAAGCAGAGGGGATAATCAGCTGCTGTAAATCTCAGCTCAGAGTAAATCCACACGGGGATTCACCAGGGTGGGTCTGTGCGCAGGAAAATCCACCCAGACAGTGCCCAGGAGCAGAGTGACGTCCAGTCCTGGGGCACGGCGCTGCCAGGGGCCCAGTCCTCAGCGGGGTTTGCTTAGGGATGAACCTTTTTGGAGTTTTTTCCTCTGATTTCTCTCACGATCCTCTGAACTCCAGAGCCTTAGCAGGGGTTTGTCATCACCAGGCCGGGCAGAGCCACCCTCTCACACAGTGCTGGCTCTGATTGTCGTGTGCCTGTGAGATAAACGCAGACCCGCTCCCTTGCCATCGAGGGAGGGGAGACTCCTGGGCAGCATCAACTCCTATTACACTAATTTTATCTGCTCTCAGTGCCTTTCCAAGCGGGAGTCAACGTCCTCTGAGATTATCCAGCTGACTTGTCTTAGGAGTTTTACCCTGCTTTTACCTCTTCCCGACCGTCTCCCAGCTGCAGGAGGATGACAACATTCCTCCTCAAGACTTCCCAGGCAGGCAGGAGCAAAGCCTGGCGTTAATTTTGCAGCAGCACCTCACCCTGCGCTGGCTGGGACATGGATGCTGGCCTGGAGAGCTGTGCTGGGGCTGGGCACTGCTGCCTCCTGCACCCCCCAGCTCTTCCCACTCCATAAACGTCCAGAAACAGAGTTCCCATCAGCATTTAGGGCCCGGCCCCGTTGCCATGGAAATGGAGAGACTTTGTGCTCACATTTTGGTGGGAAGAAGCATTTCAGGAGTCGCACCAGCTCCCAGAGTCAACGCAGGAGGAGCCCAGTGAGGGCAGAAAGCAGCCGAGCTCCACGGAGGCACCGGGGGGAAAACCGCTCCCACGCCGCGCTCCGGGAATTCGGAGCTGGATGCGAGCAGAGGGAAAAGGCCACCAATAACCGGCAGCAGAGCGAGCTCCAGGGATTCACGGAACAGCATCTTGGGTTTGCAGTATTAAAGAGCAATTTGGCTGCATTAAGAGAGCTTTATAGCTGCTCCTCTGCCGCATCCGCGTCGGGCTAATGACATCCTGCCCAAAGCAATCTCCCCGAGCCCCCCCGTGCAGGCCCTGTCCCTGGCACAGCTCTGGGGCAGCTCTGTCCCCGCTGCTGCTCCTCCCAGGGCTGGGAGGTGTCCTGCCCACCCCCGGATCGTGAGGCTCAGCCGTGATCCGTCGTGGGTGGGCACCAGGGCGTTTCCCTGGCCCCAGCCACAAACCCCCAGCATCACGGCAACGCCGCGAGGAGCAACACGAATGGAAGGGGAGAGGAGCAACAAGAGGAGTCCCCACAGATTCACTGTGGGATCAGGCTGCTGGAGAGACAAACAACCCCAGACTGCCCGAGCCAGGCAGGGCTGCTCGCAGGTGCACCACCGAGAGAAACTCACAGCAGCACCTGCGGGTCAGCAGGGAAGGAATTGAGGCCACAGCGCAGACAAGCTGATTCCTGCCTGGAGAGAAGTGTTCCCAGCAGGGCTGGGGAAGGCAGGCCAGCCTGCAGGATGCTCTCGGATCCACGGGCTGTTCAGCTGCCTGACCTTATGTCACCCGGCTCAGGACAAAGTTCCTCTCCACTGCAGGGAAGCCCAAGCATTTTCCAGCTCTGTGGTGAATCAGGGAAAACAAAACTTTGGAGCAAGGGATAACCACCAGCTGAAAAAAAAGGGGAGACGGAGGTGTTCCTCAAAATACAAACTTTAAAATGAAACCCATTCAGGGGGGCACCTCCCAGGTCATTTAGCAGCCAGAGGAGTCACTAGATGGCCCTGCTAGTCCTGTTCATCTGATCGCAGCACGGAGATCGAGGAACGCTGGTCTGGCTGCTCCGCAGGAACTGGGAAATCTGCTCCAGGTCTCCTTCTGGCAGGAAGGGCCTCCTGACGGGTGGCAGCCAGGTGGGACCTTGGCCAGGACACGTGGCACCTCACCAGGGCAGGTGAAGGGTCCTTCCTGGTGCCACCGTGCCCTGGGTGTCCTGTTCCCTCCCCGAGAGCGGCTCCACGTGCCAGGGATGCTGGAAGCTCTGCCTCGGCGTAATCGTGTCGACAGCGCCGGGTGTAAGAGCCAGGGAACCACACTAACGAACCCCGTGTTGCTGGATAATCATGACATTAGCATTATTGGATTAGAACATTTGCATAACTCGGGCACGAGCTGCTACCTGCGCGGAGACACGTGTTTACACGGATTTACATCCATTTGCATCCCAGCGAAGCCGCATCCTCAGCAGCTTCCCCGCCGTGACCGGTCACGGGCTGCCGGTGCTCCACCCCAGCGGGCACCTCCTGCCATCAGGGACCATCCCAAGCCGCTCAGGTGCCGACAAACAGCGAAGTTTTCCCTCCTCGGGGTGTTCCTCGCTCGGGCTGCTCCTTGTTGTGCCGCTTGCCGGGTCAGGAGCAGCACCCCCAGCCTCAGCACTGGGGTCTGTCCCTTTCCCAGCTCCCACGAGCTCTCGCTGCCTCCCGGGTGCCAGGATAATGGGCAGCTCAGTCCATCCTGCTCACAGCTGCGGAAAGGGATCGATGAAACACTCCCAGCAGGCTGCAAAGCTCAGAATTTAAGAGGCCAATAAAGGGAACCCAAAACGAACTCCTTTCTCCGTCTTTTCTTTTCACGTCACGTGCTCTTTGATTCAATTACTTGATTTCAGAGGAAGGGGGAGGGAGATTCAATTACTGAATTCTCGATTTCTTGGCACAGAAACAGGGACTCTGCAGCCACGGACCACAGAAAGGCAAAAGTCCCTTCAGAGCTGCATGGCCTCAATTTGGTGGCAACATCAGGTTTACAGGGCTGTAAGAAATCAGCGGTTCCCCCTCCTGGGCTCCACAGCAGCGTTAAAGGACTGCAGGAAGACCTGAGCACAAAGTCCTGCAGCCCACCCACAAAATCACAGGCTGAGAGGTGGCAGCTGCCCGGCTGCATGTCCCTGAGTGCTTTCCTACAGGAAAGCTGCTCAGGGAGACACCAAATCCCTTCACAGCCCCCGGAGTTACGAGCTGGGAGGGACCAGGAGCTGCACGCTCGCTCCCAGGCATCGCCAGCCCCAAAAAATTGCTGTTGGCTCCATCCAAAGGCTGCCATGAAATCAGACAGCAGGAGCAGCCCAAGGGTGTCCAAAGCATTTCCACCCAGGCTCGGGGGAGCCACAAGCCTCACTGCCACTGAGAGCTCTGCAAACCACGGGGATTTATCTCCCAGTGCTGGCCTGCAAGGTGCAAAGAGCTAAAAACCCCAAAGCGCCCTTGGGATTAAACCTACCTGAACCCACCAGCAGCAGGGAGAGCAGCAAATCCCACAGGGAGGTCGCTGGGAAGTTTTTCCTGGGGTGCTGTGAGCTGGAGCAGCCCTCTCTGCCGGTTTTTTTTGGTGCTCACAACGATGCTGCCACCTCAATAAAAGCTCAAATGGTGTTTTTGGGGTCTGCTCACCCAAAACCAACCCACACCCGCTTGGTTTCTCGCTGCTTCCTCTCCTGAAGAAACTGGAAAGAGAAGGAGCGCTGAGAAGCCGCTCACTTGGGTGAATCCAGGCGTGGGGGATTGGATTCAGAGCCCAGCTCTGTTGTGAGGAAGGTGAGGAAGGCAGCCCGGCGCCCACCCACCACCTTTTCCACTCCCCTGCACAGCTTCAGAGCCTGGCATTCAGCACAGCTCTGCTTCAGTCACTCAGGCTGTTAAATGGAGATGTTTTCACTCGTAAAAGCCATGTCAAGACCCCTCGGGAAACTTTTATCCTTATTTTAAAGCGGAGTGCATTGTATTTCACTCCAAAGCTGCTCCCACAGCTGGAAAACTTCAGGACTCACAAAGCGCGTGAGGAACAGAACCAAACCCGGCAGAGGGGTCGGAGGGACTCTCACCTCGATGGGAGGGACAGCACCAGAATTCCTGGCTGGAAAAAGCCCTGCTTTGGAGGAGGAATTTGCAGCCGGCTGTGTCATTAGGTGCCAAAGCCAGCTGCTAATGCCGGACGGCTCCGTGTCACAGGCAATGAGGCAAGAGCCCAGCAGGATCCAGCAGGAGGAGGGAACGTGCTGGAGCATCGCTGCCGGGATCTGGGCAGGGGCAAGGCACTGAAAATATCGACGGGACGCTGGATGGAGGCCACTGGAGGGTTTGGTCAGCCCGGGGCTGCCGGGGTGGCTCACGGCTGGACACACCAGATAACAGCAGAAAATTAAACCGCTTTCTCTCCCCTTCTTGCCTCTCCAGCGGGCCTGTCTCGGGGAAAAAATGATAAAGGAGGGAGGAAAGAAAGCCCAGTTAATGAGTTCTGCTGCTGTGCAGCAACCTCTAGCCCTGCAGCTCCCCCGGGCTGGACCTCACTCAGCAAGGGCAGTCGGATCCTGGGGGGTGCGGAGATGCAGGATCAGGGGTGCAGCCCCTGGCGCAGGTCGGGAGAGAGCCCAGGGAGCAAGGCGGGTGTGATTTCCAGCCGGGGAGGAGCAGGAGCAGCCCCAGGCGCAGGGGCTGAGCTCCCTGGGGCACCCCTGCCCCACTGTGGGGTGGCTGTGCTGCCCCACAAGGCAAAACCCCTTTCCTCTTTCTCCCACCTCCAAAATACATCGGGACTGAGCCCGTGCTGCAAAAATCCGAGTCCTGCGCGCTTCCCTCTCCGCAGAGGTAATGTGCCAGGCTGCATCTGATTTCTCCCCTCCCTTTCCAGCCCTTTCACCCTCCTCCCCCTATCTTCGAGGAACAGATGCAGCCATTCATAACCACGGAGGAGAAAGTGTGCATTTACCTCCGTGCAGCTGGCAGAGCACAGGAGGGAAAATGATGTTTTACACGAATACAGAAATTATCTGCACTGATCTGATTAAGCTTGAACGGGGAACCGACAGGAAAAGAAAGGCTGGGAGTGAAAGGCATTGTTTGGGCGCAGCATCGTTGTTGTTTATCCTCTCCAAGCACTCCATCATCCTAATCCCAACATCTCCCACGGTGACAGGTCAGGAACGGGGATCCGGGAAACAGCACGACGCAGGGCCTGCCAGAGGGATGCAAACCCGGCAAGGCAGCGCCTGGGGGATCCGGCAGCACCCGGGGAAGTCTCCCCTGCAATCCCCAGGCACGCCCGGGCCAGGCATCCAACACCCCACAAACATTATCAGTGTTAAAAAATCGGTGTGGTACCAAGCAGCACCAGAGCGCTGGGGCAGGCAGGGGTGAGGGAGAAACAACTCAGAAACTCCCCAAGCCACACCCTCGCAGGGATATTCTTATTTACCACACGAATAAATGCGATTCTGAGATGCCCGGGACACGGAGGGCTCGGGACAGCCCCTCCCTGATGCAGCGGCACCTGCTCAGCCCAGGTGACAAGAGCCAATTCCTCATGCCACAGGCAGCGCAGCAACTCCGGCAAGCACAGAAAAGCAATCACAAGGTGGGAATTCAAACACAACACGAGTCACCTGCCATCAAAACCGGGGAAATCTGGCAAGTTTCCTACTTAGCACTTACCACATCAAGGATGCTAATTAAACAGGTCCCTCCCAGACATAGGCAGGAAGATTTACATCCCGAATTTGCATTTCTGGGTTTATTTTTCTTTCCTCCGAGGCACCATTTGAACAGCCACGGAGTGATTGCTTGGAGGGGTTTAATCTTGCACGAGTGTCACCTGAAGATGAAGGTCTGTCCCGTCGGCAGCTCGGTGGCTGCTCCTCCTGCCCCTGCTCTCCCACAGTGGGGCTCAGCTGCTCGCTGAGATTTTCTTGCTCTCCTGGGCTTGGCTTCACCAGCTGAGAAATAAATAATGCCGGGCTCAGCTGCTCTGGGTGATCCAGCTGCTGTCCCCATCCAGGGGCTGGGTATGGATCAGTCTGGGGCTTCTTTTGAGGGTGAGTCTCTGAAACACCCAGCGGCAGTGCAGGGTTGTTAGGACCGGTCTCAGAGGTGTGATCTCTCCACCCAGCTCCCAAATCCAGCCCCAAAACCCGAGGCCAGAGCAGCTCCCACACACGAGGGGCCGCTCCCATGGGGTGGGACAGCACGGCTGGAACCGAGGTTTGTATAATTGCAAATTACTAAAAGCAGGCACAGCCCCGTGGCGATTTGTCACCTCTGAAATCAGGAGTCAGTCACACTCGGGGGGGAGGTGTCTCTGCCAGCACCCCTCTCCCAGCCAGCCCTGATAAGGCTCTGATTAGCAGCAATCTGATAATGAACGCTCCCAGTGATGAGGCTGGTGGGAGAAGGGATGAGAAAAGGAGCTGGTGACGCCCCTTTGCTGCATTCGGTCAGCTCCAGAGCAGCCTGATGACATCCGGCATCGTGCTCTTGTCTGTGCTGCCCTGGATCCTCATCTCCGTGCCTCTCACTGCAGTTCCAGCACCGCCTGAACGTGCTGCTGACAGAGGAAATGGTCAGGGAGGAATTAAAACGAGCAGCTCAGGGTGGAAGTTTTCCACAAGGTGCTGACCCATCCTCTGCCATCCCACGCCTGCTGAAAGCCTCGTTACGTGAGTGCAGCACCAGCCCTTCCAAAAAACCTCCCAGAACTCTCTGTCCATCACACCCACCTGCAGAACAAGGTGGAAGGGCAGTCCCCAAGGTGGAGAGGAACAAAGTGAGGGGAGGAGGAGAAGGGAGAGGTGAGCTGGTGAGACACCGCTACCGCCAGCCCTTTCCCCTTGAAGGAAACAACTTCTGGGAGGGCAGCGGAGCAACTGCTGCCAGGTTTGATTCCACAGATGAACCCCAGAGGTTATTTGCCAGTTTGTGTCGCTGCCCAAGCGCTCCTGCTGACTGTCCAGACTCAGTAATGGCCAGAACCACGCTGCCCAAACACCAGCTGCTCGCCCATTTGCTTTGGCGACGCCGGACGCGCAGACGGCTCTCGCGGAGGAAGCGCTGCCCTCCCCTTCCGAAGCGCAGCTGTGAAAACCAAACCCGGGCACTTGGCAATCCTGGGGCCATGTTTCTGACTCGGAGAGATCCCCCAGCCGGCTCTCCCGTCTGGTGGCTGTTGTCATGGCGAGCGGAGAGGGGGAGCAACAACACGGGAGCTGCTCGGTCCTTGACGCGCTCCATCCTTGGCCTCGCGGCAGCTCCCCGGCGGAACAATCCCGACAGCAATTACCGAGGCGCTTTCACAACGGGGGAAAGCAAAAACAGGATTGAAAAGCTGTTTGAAACCTTGAGGCTGAGGGAGCAGGAGCAGCCAGGAACAATGAGGAGGCGCAGAGACGCTTCTCTGTGGGCCGGGTTAAAGGGAGCCCGGTTGCCAAAGAGCTGTGGGGACGGCACTTGGCAAAAGGACAATTGGCGCTGCTCTCCACGTGGCTGCAGCGAGGAAAACCTTCACGGAGGGGCTGAGGAGCAAACCTGTGCCCCTGCCATGGCCAGCACGAGGCACGGAGGAGGGGACGAGACAAAAGATGATTTTCAAGTGCAGAATTCAATTAAACTCCAGCCACACGAAGCACAGTTCCACTGGCTGGGTTATTTGTCTTGCCTTGCTGGAGGATTTGGAGAGCATCCACAAAAAAACTTTTTTTACTGTTTCAAGAATGGCGAGAAGTTGTTACTGAGCAAAAGCTTTATTGGTTCCAGGAGTAAAACACCACATAAAAGTTGTGAGGGATGGAGAAAGGAACAAGAAAATAATAAACACAAATGACCTGGGCAGACTGAGCACATTCACTGAGCCCTTCTCGCCCACATGGAGCCAGCTGAGGTTTGGGATAATATTCCAACAAAAGCTGCAAAACACAACCAAGAGAATCACCACAAAGGGAAAAGTGGCCTTCAGAATGAAATAGTGCACAGGGCTGCAGATGTTGCTCTATCACGTTCAGCTGTGCCTGGATCACATTGGCCAGGACCAGATCCTCCCCTCAACCTTTCCACAGCTGACTCAACAATTCTGGTTCAATCCCAGGTGGAATTACCCCATGGAGTTAAAATATAGAGGTAAGAAAGGGAAGTTTGCGGTCTCACTGACACCAGAGCAATGTCAAATTTACCTCTGAGAGTGTTTTATGAAACCTGGCCTCAGTTAAGCATCAAGCTGATGCCTCACAGTGGCACAGCGAGGATTCCCAGGCTCCTGGGCAGAGCTGGCACCCCACAGCGTGGGAAATGCTGTGGGAGGTGAGAGCGGGAACGGGGACACGACTGACCCGCCTGCACCGCCCAGGAGTGAAGCACAGGGAACCCAAGGAGGGTTAGAAATGACACTCTCGATTTTAAAAGCTCTTCCCAACTCAGCGAAGAGCTGGTGATGAGAGAGTAACAGGTTTAATGAAAATAGAGTCAGTTCCTAAAAGTCTTTTTCCTTCTCCTTCTGCTGTGGAATTAACTTAGGCTGGCAGGCCAGGCTGTCTGAGGCGCTGCAGGAACGAGCAAGACAAGCCTCACTCGGACTGTCAAAAGCTTCAAGGCAAAACAGAACTCCTTCTGGTGGCTAAACACTTTGGAAACTGAAGACCCTACAGCTCTGAGAAGAGACAGCTCTGAAACCACACCAGCATTTCAGCAAAAGCTGACAGCTGGAGTTACTTTTTCAGATACAGATAATAATTTTGGCATTAACCCTTCCAGAGGTGCAGTCAGTGGAGCCTTCATGGCCAGGTTAACAACACAGAGCATGCCATAAAATATCTCTCAGTGGAGAGCAACCTCATCCCTTGCTCCGTCCAACACTGATGGTGTGGACCCCACATCCAGTGATTTCCTTTGCTGCCATCTCAGGGAGCCCACGTGGCCCGAAGGTTTTGTTTTCATCGGTAAAAGGACAGGAACAGATCACAGAGGAAGGGCTGGGAGCACCTCACCAGCAACCTGCCACGGCACATTAACTGGGAGAGCAGTGGGGGAATGGTCCTCTGTTGGGCCGTGTTCATTTAAAAAGAAAGTCGAGGATTGATTTCCGATCTCCTGCCGGAGTGTTCCGGCACCCAATCTCATTTATCTTCGTGCTGCAGCCGTTTGTGAGGACACACACCACACGCACACAGAGTGCCCAGCGCAGAGGAAAACAGAACAAACGAGTAATAACCGAGGGGAAAGGCTGACGTTAATGGGCACAAATTGCCTTTAACGCCGCGATGTCAGAGGGAATTTTTCGGAATCCTTTGTTTCTTCATAATAGACGGGTCAGCTCCAAAGCATTTAATAAAATCCACAGACTCCTACCAGCCCAGCGTGGGTTTTGTTCAGGTCTTCAAAGATCTAATTGCTCTAGAGATGTGAGGTAATTTGATTTTTCTCATCTTAGAGGGAAATTGTCCGTCCCGGAGAATAAGCAGGGCCAGGGCACGCAGTTTTCAACAGCCTGACTCATGATGACACCACCACAGCCAGCCAGATGCTCAAGACTTGCAGGAAAAAAGGCAAAAGAAAGGCCCTTGCTCATGTAAGGTGTGCATGTGGGAGGGGAAACTGCAGAGCTTTACAAGATAAAGTCATTTGAAAGCTTTTACCCAATCTGGGCACTCACAGGCAGCCAGCTGGGCCGGGGGGTGGGGGTGAGCAAACACACATTTCCCCTGACCCCACAGCCCCACGCAGGCCAGGGCACAGCCAGGGGGAGTGGAAAAACCACAGCAAAGTCCTTGGAGTGTTTCTTTACCCTGAGCAGAGAGAGAGAGGGAGGGAACGGGAGCACAACTTCCTGGTGCCCACACCAAACTCACTGCAGCCAGAACAGCGACGAGAAACACAGGGAGCGACCCTTCCCCAAGTGCAAATCCCAGCCCCAGTCCCTCTGTCGGGGTGCACAGGGGAAGGCAGGTGCTGTTCCAGTGCCTGGGGAAGAGCTGGCATCACAAAGTCACCCCAGCAGTCCCTGTCTGGAGCAAAGTCTGAGGAACAGGAGTGCTGGATCCAGGAAAGAGCAGCTCCATCTTCACCTCCATCACAGCCGTGTTCTGGCGTGGAGTCGTCGTTTGCCTTCAAAATAAATAAAGACAAAGGTTTTGTTTGGAAAGCAGCGAAGGGGAGAGGCTCCACAGGGTTGTTTTGCGTTGCTTTTGCGTGCTCAGCGCCGTTTTAAGAGCTTCCTAAAAATAATAAAGAGAACATCTATGCATCATTAGTCCAGCAGTCAGGGCCCATTAGACTTGATTAAAGAAAGAAAACGCAGGGGAAGGAAAAGTGGAAAGAAGGAGAAATAAGGAGCTGTGCTGCTACAACTGGCCCTTCAGTGCCTGCTCCCCAGGTCAGCCAGAAAGCCAAACCTCAGCTCTGAGGGGTGACAGAGCAGATCTGCCACAAGACCTTCCTGCTCTCCACGGGCCACAGGCAGGAGCCGCAGCGGGATGCGGTCCTTGCCCACGGCTGGGGATGGGCACAGGACAGGCCCTGCTCTGCTCCAGAGTTGGTCTCCTGTTGACTAAACAAACCTTGAGCTGATCCCTTCAACCCCCCTGGCCAAACCCAGGCTCTTCTGGGATACACTGCTCCTCCTCTTGGAGAAAGGACGGCGGAATCACAGCGTTCAACGTGAACCGTTCGAGGCACGAGGAGTCCCAAGGCAAATTCCTCCCACCAGCTGCTGCCTGACATCCCTGTTAAAAGATAACCTCCCGAGCCATAAAACCTCTCCCTGTGTTGACAAAGACTCCAAAATCCAGGCTTTTCACTTCTATCTTACTGACTTCCCCTGCTCTTCCCTTCCTGCTTTGTTTGGGAAGATGACATCAACTCTTGCCCTGGCTGCTTTGTGCGAAATGCTGAACAGAAAGTTGGGAGCGTGAGGAGTGAATGCATTGCAGAGGGCAGAGAATCAGTCTGAGGAGGTGGGGGCAGGAGGCCAGACAGGCTGTTTGATCAAAGACCAAAGCACAGACCTCTGCAATGTGAAAGAAGGCACAAAAATAGGAGTTCCATCTTCTGCAGCAGACTTGTTTCCTGATGTATTGAGTGAAAGAGCCGAGAGAATGGATCTTTGTCATCCCCCTATTTTGAAGGAAGAAGCCTTCAATTTAAAACTCCATAAAGAATTACAGGAGTAGCGACAGTAATTTATTTTTTAGTTACTTGAGCCTTTATTCACTTAACTTCAAGGCAGGCTTGAAAGAGCTGAAAGTGTTTTGCTTCTACCACTCGAGGATGAAAATATTTTAATTCCCTCAAACATGGAAGGGGGCACAGGCTTCTCCTGAGGTTCATATTTACAAATGCATTGTATCTGAAATGCAAACCTTGAATCATTTCCCAACGCTGCCACTACCCAAAGCTATGTTTTATTTATAAATACAGCAGGACCACTCGGTGCTCTGCGGATATGAGGAGGCAGAGACAGCTCAAAGCTCCTCAGCCATGAAGGCACAATTCATTTTTTTCACTTTGGGGAAGACAGACAACTTATCCTCCTTGGCAGCAGGAAAACTCAATCCCAGCAAGCTCTGAGCAAAAGGGGATAAAGAACAGTGCCCCAAATTCGATGAGGCAGCCGGTGAAGGAAGCAGAGGCTTGGGTGGGAGAGGCTGGCTGTGGGTAAGGGTCTTTCCTTCATATCTGATCCCTCTGCCCTTCCTAAACTGGGCCCTAAATGCAGGCAGAGGGAGGAAGAGCAGGGATTACCCACCTCTTCCACCCTGCTGCAAAGCCAGCCCTGGAAATCCACGCCGGCTCACACAAACAAGGAACAAGTCTGAAAACATTCAAGCAACTTTCTCACCAAGCACAGGAAAACAAAAGTCAACTCCCCAAAGGCTGCCGTGAAGAAAGTCATTAAAGAAATTACTACCCCATTTGGAGCCTAATTACTGCTAGGACAAGATTTTTTTTTTTTTCTTCCTACATGGAATGGAGCAGTCAGACCCACTGAAGCAAAACGTTACCTCCTCATCGTCCCTGAGGGATCGAAGCAGACATCTGAGAAGCAGAATGGAAGGGAAAACAGCAGTTAATGCTTTAACTTCAAAGATGCCCAGAGAATTTCCTGCCACGAAAATAATGCTGAATGGCTCTGCCTGGCTCATGTATTAACAGCTTGAATATTTATGAGCCACAGAGAGACACCACCCCGTTTCTAAATCCAGTCAATTCCTGAAAGACAGGGCATAAATCTCCCCCAAATTAAGAGAGCTGGAAGCAGCATTCCCTGCCCATCTCCCTCAGCACAAAGCAGCTCAAAGGAGGTACCCAGGAGCTGCAGGAGAAGGGTCCAGGCTGACCCTGCTGCCATCTGTGGGTTTTTCCAGCAGGTCTCACCCCGCGATTGCAAACCAGGACATTTCTTACCCCCATCACCAGGCAATGCCAGCCTCGTCTCAGCTCCCAGCCCAGCCCCAGCCCTGTTTAACGTGGCTCTGTTTAAGTGCCAGCTGCTGCACCACTCTTTAAGTATTAATGGCTGAGACAACACGCCGGCGAGCGGGCAGGGATGGGGAGGCTGCGATTCGCGCTCCCTCATCAGCTGCTCTCGGGGCTGCCTCTCAAACCTCCCGCTTCCAGCAGGAGCCAGAGCTTTTCCCAGCCCCACAGCCCGTGCCAAGCTCGTTCAGCACGCCCCAGCAGCGAGCTGCTCGTGGAGCAGCCAACAGGAGTCACCCACTTGTGGGATGAGGCCCTCGGGAGATGCTGGGAGCCCCATCAGTGCAGAACTCGCTGCTGATCTGAGATGCCTTCTGCTCAATTTACCCCCTGCAGCAGTCCCAGGCTCGGATTTGTTATCTCCATTAAAAGCTCTCCCTGGGCTAATGAAAACAGCTGTAAGGTATTGGTTATTTGTGTTCCATTCTGTTTAATATTCCCCTTCCTTGATAAAAATGTCATAATCACCACAAGTGAGGATTTTGCTCTTTTTTAAGGCACCTCTTTGCATCGGCTGTGCAGCCAGAACAAGGTGAGTCACCTGCCTTAGGTGGGAGCAAGTTAAGAGGAAAAAAAAGGAAGACTGTGCTCCTTCCATATGTGCAAATTAAATTTTCTTTGGGATAAAACATCCTTCAGGACAATGAGTGCGTGACCTTCCTCTTGAAAGCTATCACGTCAGAGCAGGCACCTCCAAGAACTGGAGCTTCAGAAGCAGAAGAAGCTCCAGCCCCTCAGAAAATGATGCTTTTGAAAGGCTTTGAGAGCAGGTGGTAGAGGGGAAAAAAAAAATAAAAAAATAAAATTGGCAGCCTCTCAACTCACCACTCTTCTGCAACTTTGGCTCACGGGCTGAGGTTGCCCAAATCCCAGCGCAGCTCTGACAATGAGTCATTTTGTGACAAACTCCAGGCTTCATTATCTGCCTCAGCAAACCCCAGCCGGAGCTGGAGAGGCGCGCTGGAAACCTACAGCCTCCCCTCAGCAGCTCCTCGTTTTCCCTTGGCCACCACCCCGCTGCTGGCTTGGCCTTCAGGCTGAAAGGGCCCAGGACTGTGAGAGCAGCTGCTTTTGCAGCACCACTCCCGAATTCCCAGCTCTGGAGGCGCCCTGGGGTTGCAGGATGCTGCGGTGCTCTGGGAAGTTGCACTCGAGAGCGGAGTCGGAGCAGAGGCGAGAAAAAGAAGCGCAAAGGAAGTCACCGGTGGAACAACACCTGAGGTGATAATGTGAAGCAAAAATTGCTCCTGACACGGTGTTCTAAAGGTGCAGAGCCCTTCAGAGGAAGCACAGAAAATCATCTTTTAACAGCCCCGTTCTGCAGCTGGGGCTCAGCAGCTTAAATGAGGAAGGATCTTTGCCCCTTGCTCTGCTTTCGGGGCAGGGCAGAGCTCGGGGTAGGTCCCACAGGCAGGGAGATGCTGGGAGGAGTTCCTGACATCCAGCACCCATCAGCTCCACCACTCTTTAAAGAGATCAACAGCAAGAGCAGCCTCTGCTTGTTGGCAAAGAGAGGCACCCGAAGGGATCCTGAAGTTCTCACTGCTGATTTCCTGCCTCCCTCCCCTGGGTTTGGGAGGCCACGGAGCCCCTGTAGCCCCTGGTCTGAACAGAGCAGCCCTTTCTGGGAAATAAAGGACCCCAGACATAAAAAAGATCTTCACAGAATCTCCCTAGGCAGCCAACCTGGCTTAACCTTTTCCTTAGCAGAATCCTCTCTACATCTCAGGGCCAGCTTTAACTGGCCTCAGGAGATTGCTGCAGTTCTCCTTTTTTAAATACCTGCCCATGCTGCCTGTCATTTCAGCTCTCCCCCACCCACACGGGGAGATCCCACCGGAAAGCTTTGACCCCTCGTGCCAAGCTTTGCATATGGAGTTTTTAGCAGGAAAAAGGCTTTTTTTTTCTCTATTTTTTTTTTTTGGCCTCTGAAATGCTGTTTGCACTGTCATGGCCGGGCAGCAGCTGGCTCAAAGAGCAGGCAGGGAAGCTACGAAACGCTGAGTACAAAGACATTGTCCAAGGAGTGGATCCATCCATCCTTCCACCCATCACAAGCAGCCCCCAAAGGGGTCACACCTGCTCTCCCCACCCATTCCAATCCCACAGGACAACCTGCAGCTCTTGCCTCCACAGGCAGCAGAGCCAACCCACAACAGGAATCCGCCCTCTCTAATTCCGCACACAACGGGAGCTTAAAATAAACCACCCAGTCCAGGGCAGATTCTAATCCAGGGCGAGGAAGGACAGAGCAGAAGAATCGCTTGAGTTTTACTAAAATGAAAGAAAACTGCAATTCCCTGAAAGCTGAGGTGGGAGGGAAGAGCAGAGGAACATTTTTTTGCCGCCTGTTTCTAGCGGGAAGCGCGGGGAAGGGGAGCACGGCTCCACGTTGCACTGAAGGATGAACCTGCTCTCTCTAATCCAATTTATGCCTCAACATGCCCAGCACCAGCCAGGCTTGGGAACAACAGGAGAGGCAGTTCAGAGGGCAGGAATGCTCGGGAGGGAGCGGGGCTGAATGATAACTGGAGGGGTTAGTGACTAAATTCGTGGGAACTGCAGAGAGAACACATTTGCATCTCCTTCAGCTCCTTCAGGTGTGATAGCAGCCTCTGCTTTCCCAGTCACTTAATTGTTCCCAGGTTTTTGAGGGGGAAAAAGTGTCTTTTTTCTGCACTGCAGAGCTCTGGGAAGAGCCACACTCGGCTGTAAGAGCCACCTCACTTCAGGAAAAATGTTACTCAGTCTCATAAAGCTGCTGGACTTCTTTGCACCACGAGAAGCTCAATCTGTTCTGCTGGCTGTGCAGGACACAGAGGAGCTCCAGAGCCCTGCAGGGGCACAGCCCCAAGCTCTGAGTGCTCCTGGCCGTGGGCACAGGCAGCTCCCACCCCACTCATGCTGCAGAAAGGGTTTTGCATTCAGGGAGGAAGGTGTGACACCGAGACAGCGTCTGCCAACACAAAAAACAAGCAGGGAGAAGCGATCCTGGGGCCACAGCTTCGTGTGCCTCTGGGAAAGCTGTGCTTCCAGGGGATTCAGCCCCCCCAAAAAGCAGGGATGTGCCTGGAGAGGGGGTGCAGCTTACCGGGGGCGCCGGCGTCGCTGTGGCGCCTGTCCGAGGGTTGGTCACTCTGGCCGCTCTCCGTGGGGCTGGGCTCGGCCCCCTGCTCGCTGCCCAGGCTGCTGTGGCTCCCTGACAGCAGGGAGGGCTGGGGGATCCCCAGGGCTCTGCTCGGGGCCTGGCTGGGTCCCCTGGTGGGTGCTGCAGGGACAGGACAGAGATGGTGCTGAGGGAGCAGGGAGGGGGTGAGGAGGTAGGGCTGGGTCCCACAGGAGCAGCGAGATCCCAGCTCCAGCCAGGAGCCCTCGGGAGCGGAGTCACCCCCAGTTCTTGTGCTCTGCTCCCAAAAAACACCGGGGATTCCGGTGCTGTAAAGCCAGGTGTGAGGAGCTGGCCGGGGATGTGCTGCCAGGAGCAGCTCCCAGCAGCAAGGGCAGACCCTGGAATGCTGCAGGGCATGGAATGACCCCCCCCAGCTGTGTGAGCCAGGCAGGGATCCCCGTGGGGAAGGCTCAGACCCTCACCTGGCACAGCCACAGCCAGGAGGGGAGGCAAACACCCGAGCCAAGAGCCAAACATTGGAGCACTTTACACTTCCCACCCTCCAGCCACAAGGAACTGCAGCTCCTCACCCATTCCTGCTTGGAGCTTTCTGCCTTGAGAGCCTTTTGATCCCACAGGGACGGGCTTGTCATCCAGGCTGGAGGAGCTGAGCTCCGAGTCGCTCTCGCTGTCACTGGAAACCGCTGCAGGGAAGATCAGGGGGAGGAGAGGAGAGAGACAAGTTATTCACAATGTTCGTAACACTTCCCAAAGAGGTGCCAGATGGATCCAAATAAAACAGGAGCAAACGCTGACTCGCTGATCACGTTCTCCCTCTCCAAAGGAGACCCTACCTGCGGCTCCCCCACAGCTGCTCGCTCTTCCTCTCAGACCTGATGTGGTTTTACTTTTTGCAGATGATTTATAACCCTGCTGCCCGCGCTCCAGCGGTGCCAGCACCTGCAGCAGGTGCAGACAGCACCAGTGCTTCTCTCCTAAAGCTGGACTGGGTCCACGGGGGACCACAGTGCTCCTGTGCTGCTCTTTGCTGCTCCAGGCACCGGGCCCTGCTCCCACTGACCCATCCCAGCACCCCAGCAAGCCCCCTCCTCCCGGTATTTGCTGCCTCCCACGCCAAGTGACCCTCCAAGGGATGGTGCAGGGCTGGTTCCTGCTCAGCTGCACCTGCTCCTCCCCTGGGTAACGTGGAGAGAGGGGTTGTTTCCCTCCCAGCTGCATTTCAAGCGTGGCAGGGCCTCCAGGATCTAAGAGGAGAACACCAGGTAAATCCTGAGCACATCAAACCCTCCCCATCAGCCAACTGCCCAGAACTATGGGACTTCCACACCTCCAAAGCTCCAAAGGCAAGGGTCACTCCTTTTCCTCAAGGTTCTCCCGTTTCAAAGCTGCTTTTTTTTCCTCTGTGTTTTTTTTCCCCTGAATCCTGGCTCTCGTCCTGCTGCTCTCCACTCTCCACAGTTTCCAAAAGAGCTGAAGGAGCCTCGTTTTGCCAGACACAGCTCCCCAAACTGGCAGGTTCTTTCCACTTTTCCATGCAATTATGCAAACACCTCTCCTGCTTACACTGGTGTAAAAGATAACTCGGCTGCCAGCTGCTCAGGGTAAAATGAGAAAGGTGTTTTTCCCAGTTCCTGGGTTTTTGTGATGGTTTGATCTCAGAACAGAAACGGTGGGGCTGAGGAGGAAGGTAATGGGGGGGGGGGAAAAATCTGTCTTTTGTTTGAGGGATTGCACCTCCAGCACTTCTCCACCTGACCAGGCAGATACCAGCTCTACTGGCAGCTCAGCAGCCACTTCAAACAGCAGGTCACAACTCAGGGTGAAAAGCACAAAATCTGCCCATGAGGGATGTAAAGTAGGTAACACTGCAACCTACAGCCTCTCCTGTGCGAAAAGGAAGCCACAACGATTTTTTTAGGTCCATCAGGACGTCTTCAGAAGCTCACATTTCTGTGAGGAGCTGTTTTCTCTTCTCCTGAACAACCCACGTTGCCCCCACGCCGTGCTGCTCACGGTGCCCAACCCCAGAGAGGGGCGTGGGTGCAGCGGGACAAGGTGACAACCACGGGGTAACCCAGAGCTGTCAGCTCCTCTCTCTGTGTCAGCCCAAACCCTTTAGCACTCCCCAGGGCAGGAGGATGGGAATCCTTCCCCTTTGCACAGAGCAGGAGCTGTCAAATATTCCTGCCGAGCACCTCTGCAGGTGCTCCTGTATTCCAGGCAGTGATCTGTACTACACAGAATATTTCATTTAAAAAAAGGAGAAATGAATACCTAAAGCAGTGCTAACATCTCTGAGGATATTAAAGTTGGCTGCCAGCGTTATTGCAAAGCGTTATTGAAGCTGCCCTGGCAGGCAGCTCCTCAGCACACCCTGCACAGCCTCTCCCTGCTGCCTTTTCCTCCTGGCACCAGCAGGAACTGGAGCTCTCACCTGCAGGGAAAGGGGCTGTGGGAGGGAACAAAACCCCTTTACAAGCTGGGAGGGCTGCAGTGCTGGCTGAGAGTCCTCAAAGCAAAGGTTTGTCTAAAAAAAAATCTTCATTACTGCCCCAGAACTCCCTGGGAGAGGTGGGCAGTTCTATATAAACACTGTCAGTAACAATCCATACACACCAGAACGGGTTTTTTTTCCTATAAAATCCAAATCTCAGCTGTCAGAGTCACTCTGACCATCTTATTGCTCAGTTCTCTTAGAAAATGAGCTCCTGTTCCACTTGGCCATCATCTTTTTTTCTTTTTTTTAGCCTCCCGCATTAGTAACATCCATTGCTTTGGAACAGCTCCTTCCTCCACAAGTCCTCTGAAAATGCTGGGGGCCAAGATTTATTTGGAGAAGGCCCCGGTGAATCAGTGGAGGTGACTTTAGCTGCCTGTCCTTCTGCCATTCAGCAGCTCAGAGCGAAGCAGCACAAGAGGAGGAAAATATTAATGACACGGAGGCACTCGCACCACAGCACCAGCCCTGTCTGCTCTCATTTCCTCTGCTGCCAATAAGAGTCTTTTACTCACTGCACCAGCGTCTCCCTTCCAGGTAATCCTTCATCCAAAGCTCCCAGACCTTCTGCTGGCACTTTCCAGAGCCCAGAAGTATTAAATCTGGCGCTCCAGCAGTTGCTGATATATCAATAAGAGTCGCTGGACAGCTGTTCTTTCAGAGAACAGAACAGATTTATCCCCCCCTATCTCCAGCTGACTGGAGGGAAAAAAAAAAAGCTCAGAAAATAAAATCTGCCGAGATAAAACTTGCTAGAAAAGCAGTATTCCCACAGGGAACGGGTCACCCACGGAGGGCCTGGAGCTCTGCAGCTGCTGGCAGAGCCCAGGGTCCCTCCACGAGCGGTTCAATCCCCAAGCCAGAGGCATCAGAGAGCCACAGGGAATGGTGGAGGAGGAGTGCTGGCTGCACTCATCCCCAGAGGCAAATCAGGACGTGGGGAGGGCTGTGCTGAGGCCAAGGGGAAGGGGCACTTGGCTGGGGCTGGGATCTGTTATTAAATGCATGCTTTTGGCACGGGGAGAGCGGGCCAAGCTCCTCGTGCTGCCAGCGCAGGGCAGAGCTCAGCCCGGCACGCGCAGCGCTTGGCACTCCCTGCAGCTGCCAAAAACTCGGGAAAAGCACGTGGGAATCGCAGCTCCAAGGGCCACACAAGCCCAGCACAGCCAGGATGAGCACAGTCCCTGAGCGGGGCTGCCCTGCAGCACCCAAATTTTTGGCAAACGCAGGGAGAAAGGAGGGCAACAGCTCCCGGTGGCTGCAGGTGGGCAAGTGAGAGATTTTAACATTATTACAGCCCAGGGTCCCACTGTGGGCAGCTCCTGGGCCAGATCACATCCAGATCACACCCAGATCACATCCAGATCACTTCCAAGAAGGAAGAGGTGGCTGGGCCCAACCCTCCTCCCTTCCAGGAGCAGCACAAGTCGCAGCTTTGTCACTGCAAAGCCGGCACGTTGGATGTCCCCCTTGGTGCCTGACACACCCCAGCACATCCCCCTCTGCTCCACCCCTCAGGGATTTGGCCTCCAGCTCACAGGCACAGCACAAACCCTTGGCATCCCCCGGCCCAGCTGCTGCTCCGGTGCCTCTGGCACATCCCAGCGCTTGGAACAGGAAAACACCCTGGAGACCGAGCGGAGCAGCAGGCAGCCCTCCTGCCCAACAGTGCAGCAGCTCAGGGATCACACTTCTGCTTCCCACCCAGCTGCTTTCCACGTTTTTCCTGCACAACTCGGAGCCTGGAAGAAGGAAAGCCCCGCTGCTCTCGCTCCCACCCCCTGACCCCGCGCAGAATCCCACCCACATTCCATCACATGGGGCAGAGCTGCTGCCCGGCACAAGAAATATTGCTGCTGTTCTCCTCCTGACAATACATTTGTGCCTCAACTAATAGCGGGGTTCCCATGGCAACTGCTTGTTTATAGCAGAAAAACCAAAGGCACCGGCAAATCCCAGTGTCAGCGAGCACAGGAGAAACACCGGGTGTGCAAAAATAAAACTTCTGCCTGGTGGGGTTGGCTTTTCTTCCCTGAGGCACATTCCTGCCCTCCCTGGATCCTGCTGCCTTCCCACCCTCCTGCAGTGGGAGCAGATGCCCAGGTTCTGGCACTGATCCCTTGCTTCTGAGGGGGAAAAAAGGACATTTGAAGTTTGTCCCGTCGCTGCTGAAAGGCAGCTCCTGGCACGGAGGATGTCCAGGGGTCGTGGCAGGACTGTGCTGGTCCTGATGCCTTAAGAGGCCAACCTGGAAACAGAGACTAGTCAGGGGTAAGGGAATAAAGGTGGATATTTATTGGAAAGGCCTTCAGAGGCACACCCTGGGCAGGCCAAAGGCTGCACTTGAGATGGACCCCGAGTCACGAGTTCTTCACACTGTTATAGGTTTGGTCCATTTGCAGATCAGCATAAATTCGCCAATTAAACTTTAGCTAATGATGTAATTTCCCCAAGCTTGCTCCCCTCTCCAAGGTGCTGGGTTACACATTTTGGGCCTGGGACGGGCTGGGTGTCCTTGGAGAGCAGGCCTGGAGAGGCTTTATTATGTCTGTGTGAGCATGAGAGAGCAGCAGCTGACAGGCTGCAAGAAACTTCAGAGTCATACACCAAGCAGCACAGGATTTGCAAAATGTAAGATTTAAAACCTAAAGCATCAGCCCCACCCGACTCGAATCCCTGAAGAGCTCAGAGATGGCTCCTTCAGCACATCAGAGATGAGCAGAGGGGTTGGACAGGGCTGGAAGAGAGAGCAGCCTGTCGGAGCCGGGCGTGTTAAACGCCAGAGCTCATTGCCGAGAACATCCTGCCAAACAAGCACCAGGGCTCAGCTCCGAGCTGAGGGGCCGTGTCTGGGTGAGGCTGTACAAGGTGTGAGCTGACAGAAGCTATCAGCCAGGCAGGGGGAAGCAGGCTGCCTCGGGAAGCTCAGCCCAGCTCCCGCGGCGGGTTCTCAATGGCGATATCATGGACACGTGTCTCTGCGGGGGAAGGAGGCCGCCCCGCACACGGCACAGCTTTGGGATGGCAAACAGCAGGAGTCCCAGCACTGGCAGCTTCCAAAGAGGTGAGAGGAGGGAGGAGATGCACAAGCTGCCAGCTCCAGAGATGAATTCCAGCCCGCAGTGCCCATGGAAAGCTGGCCAGAGGACAGGCGGCCTCGTAGAGAAGGGCGACAGGGCAAGAAAGCGCCAGGAAATAAAGCCATAAATTCATATTACCCGACCCATAAAACAGCAGCCAGACAAACATCAGAGGGCAGGGAGAAAGGCAGCTCGCCACCCACATCAAAGCTTACCAAAGGCCACTTTGCTGTCCTCCCCCTGCTCCTTTGCTGCTCCTGCCTGTATTTGTGGGGAAGCCTTCTCCAAAAAAACAAAACTCAGCTGAAAAGCTGAGCTAAGCAGCAGGCCAGGTCTGGGCTCAACAGCTTCAACTCAATGTTTTCCCTATCATGTGAACAAAAAACAACCTCATCAATCAGTCCCTCTGCTAAGACAGCTCCTTCCAAGCATCTCCTGGAGGGAAACGCAACTGTCTTACCATTGATCTAATTTGTCTTTAATTACAAAAGTTACAGTAGGGCTGGGAGTGCTTTCTTAGCTGGGCCCTGAAGGGAAGGTTTGTAAACCCAGGTCTCCTGAGGTTTCTTTATTAAAAGGTTATTTCCCCCTACACTTCTGGTAAGTGGAGGAGCGCATGCAGCTTGTTCACTCCAGAGGTCTCATCCAGCTGAGGGGATCTAACAGCAAAAGACAGAAGGGGAGAGAGGCCAGACAGTTCTGCTAATCCACACAGAGGGAAAGGAAGAGAAAATCAAAGCAGACTGGCAGCAGCTCTGATCCTGCAGCACGCACACGCTGGCAGAGCAACTTCTAACTCGGCTCACAGTGACTCGAGGAACTGGCCCAGCAGAGCAGCAGGAGCAAGGAGCGAGCAGCCCCAGGGAGGGAGGGAGGGAGGCCAGCCTTGGGTCAGCCCTGGCTGCACAGTGATGCTCAGCGGTGGCACCGTCCCCGGAGCTCAGCAGGAGCAGCTCTCCAGGCTGTGGCTGCAGGCAGGTGTCTGTTCCACGGCTCGGAAAAACACTGGGGGCTGCAAGGAAAGCAGGGGTGGACTGAAGGATGGGGAGCTCAGGAGGACTGGGACAAGTCAGGGCCACCACCACGCACTTAAATACCAGTGAATCCCCAAAAAACCACACCGCAGCGTAAAACTCCAACATCCACGCGAGAAACACACCGCACCTCGAGGGATAACACCTCGAACAGAGACCTTCCCCGATTACTGGGATCCCACCAGCAGCAGGAGAAGCCAGGTCCTTCTCCCACCCGCTTCCTGGGTGGGACAACAACCAACCTTTTCCCCGGGCCCAGGTGAAGGAGCGGCTGCTCCCGACGCTCTCAGGCTCCGGCGCGGCCGCCTCGCCCTGCCAGGGCTGTGGCTGCAGCTCCAGAGGTTTGCTGCTGCTCTTCAAGGGCGCGATGTATTTGGGCAGCCCTCTGTAGAACCACGCCCCAGACCTCTTCCAGACCTGCCAGAGACACAGACGGGACGCCTCAAGCTGGGTTTTTACAGCCAGAGAGCTCCCCACCAAGCTCGGCCCAGCCGCTCCCTCCCATCCCAAATTCCTCCCCAATCCTTGTCAGCCTGGATCCATCTCCATCCTCCCTCCACAACAAGACCCCAGCTGTGAAGAAGCAGCGGGTGCAGACTGAAGGAGGGGCAGAGGGTGATGGCAGAAGTGCTGTACCAGCAGCCCAGCCTCGGTGCTCATCTCACAGAGCAACCCGGGCCAAGCCAGGCCGTGCAACGAGCTTGAAAACCCCAGAATGAGGAGCACGACACTCAAATAACCCAAACCTGCAGCAGGAAATGGACCTCGAGCACTGAACTGTAATATCTCCTGTTAAGAACAGCCTCTCCTCTCCAATTTAGCTTTAATGCAGCTTATGATGAAGGCACTGTATTAAGTTTATTTAATATAAAGCCTGCTGTAAACCAGGGGAAGGGAGGAGGGTGGCAGCTCAGACAAGGAGAAATGGCCTCTTTCAAACCTAATTCTTGTGCGCCTTCCAGCAGCCTGATAATGAGCTAATGACACAGCCAGGGTAAAAATAAGTTAACTTAGTAAAAATATCATTTTTTATTTCTCGCACTCCTGTTCAGAGCGAAGGAGATCGTCAGCGTTTCCACTCCAAGCTCCCAAAGAGTTTCACACCCAGTTTCATCATGGTGGCAGTGGGTGCAAATGCAGATATCCCTAATTGCAGCAACACATTTGCAGTTTGCCTTTAGAGCCTAATCAAAGCCGAGGGCAGGGACAACACCCGGCATTCAGGAGCTGTTCTCGCGCAGGCACAAAAAGCAGGACACCAGCAGCACCATGACACTGATGGTTGCCTGGTTCCCAGTCCAGAGAGCTCAAATCTCTGTGTTTGGGGTCTTGAAAGCCAAGTGCAGGTGATCTGAATCCAGAGAGGGACCTGGTGACACGGTTTTTGAAAGAAGAGCACGCGGCAGGAGAGAGCAGAGCGTCGCTGCGACCCAGCACACGTGCAAGGAGAGGCTCGTGCATCACAGCAGGGTCTGCAAAGCAGGAGCTGAGAGCACCCTGCAGCTACACCGACGTTTTCCTGCTGGGTAACCACCCAGCAGGACGGCGAGTCTGCCATCCAGGCAAAAAGCTGGGAAGAAGATTTCCCAAGGCTGCAAGTTCTCCTTCTACAGAGCCGGGTTTGGCAGGCAGGACACCTCAGCAGCTCCTTCTGTGCTGTGCCAGCAGCCAGAGTGACCCAGCCAGGCAGGCACAGGCTGACACAGCTCCTTCTGTCCCCTCTGCTGGCACGTGGGGACCGCACAGCAGTCGGCACAGTGTGTGCAGCAGCACGGGGAGCCTGCAGGAACAGGCTCTGCTTTCCGAGAACCAGGAAATGCAATGTATTTTTGAAGTGTGGGACAGACGTCTCTGCACAGAGCTCAGCCCACTGCAGCTCAGGTAAACATGGCCCAGGCAGGAGCTGCAGGCTGGGCAAGCCCTGGTTTCCCTGGGGAAGGCTGGAGGTTTCGGGAGCAGCTGCACCCACGGGGCACAGCGCTGGCACTCGGTGGAAACTGCCCATCCCTGACACACGCTGGGAATCAGGTGCACACACACCTTCCCTGGATGAACTGCTGTGGAGGAAACAGCCCTCTGGTGCAGCCACTCTCTGAACAGACCTTGCAACATCTGTAATTTAATTTGGAGCACTGGAGAGACCTATTATCTTCAGGCGAGCTCCAATTTAGGCACACCATAAAACCAATCAGACGCAGCACGGATGGCTGGAGCAAAGGCTGGTCACCCCCAGGTTCCTCCCTACCCCAAAGCAAGTCGTTACAGAAAGAGTTAATGACGTAATCCACCCAGCTCTGATGTGGTAACACTACTATAAAATTGATTCTCTGTGTACATATTCCCTTTAAATTGGTGCTTCTAATAGAGTTTGGTCCTGTTATGGCAGCAGCGAAATTGTTTTGAAATCAGCTCTAAAACAGCTGCAGCAAGATGCTCTCCCCTGTATGGATTCAGTCCCTCAGCCCCTCCAGGTTTGCAGCACAGCCCATCCCAAAGGACCATGGATCACGTCCTGCTCTGCACACGGGCACAGGGGGCAGTTGGAGCATCCTTGGACCAAAACAGGTCGATGCTGCTGACTGCTACTGATGGCATTTGATTGACGGCTAGAGTGGCCTGACAGCAAAGTTCTTGCTTGATTTTAAATTAATAAATCTGTAACAGAGCCTCGAGAACAAAATTCCTGTTTATGAGCAGAAGTTTACTCTTGCCAAGGAGGGGAGGATGTTGCTCCCACCAGTCCACGCTAAGGTGAAATTTGTTCCCCACGGCAGTCTGAGTTTGGGTGGAGCTGGAATTTCCCCAGGGAGAGGGACAGCCATGGCCACGACAGATAAATGCCTTTTATAACCCTGATAATATTCCCATTAAAGTTGCAGCGAGCCATCAGTGCAGCTCTAGAGTGACACACGCAGAAGCAGACGGGGATTTTATCGAGCATTTTCAAGTGCAGCCTGGAAATGGGACCTAACAGAGAATCACCGGGCCCTGGTGAAACCCAGGTAGCTGCTCCAACTTCTCTGAGCATGCAAGTGCTAAAACAAGCTCCTGAACAGGGAAAACATCAGGGCTTGCTGACAGAGAGGAGGATCACAGCTGAGGGATTCATAACAAACACTCGCAGCCTCCCCAGAGTTCTCCTCACCAAACCGCATCCCCCAAAGAGAGATGCTCGGAGAGGATCTTTGCTGCAAAGCCACGTTTTGCTCCACCACCTCCAGCTTGTGCCACGCAGGAGCTGTTCCCACCCTGCAGCCCTTCCCTTCCCAGCAGCCCGAGCTTGGTGAGAGGAAAACCACCACGTTCGGCTTCCCGTGCTGACAGCAGCAATACCAAAAGGTGGGGAAGCAGCTTCTCGTGGGCTGCAGCGAAGAAAAAAGGCACCTGCAGATGCAGGCACCCTGGGAGGAGCTCGCTGGCACCCCTGTGCCCGCAGCACATTCCCCCACAGCTGCTTTGTCCCGGCCCTGGCGCGCTGCAAACGCCGCTGGCAGCGCAGGAAAGAGCGAGCACTCTTCAGCCTCGTTATTTGCATTCATCTGCTTTTCTGTAACACAGAGATTTCCAATTACATTATTTACAGCAATCTGTTGTCAACTCCCACATTCGGCACTTGAGGATGGAGGAAATTAAAAGGCACTGAAATTACCATTCAGGGCTTTGTTTCCGGAATAGCAAAATCTATCACCCCTCTGACCCCGACGTTTCTCGAGCTGCGGTGGCTGCCAGCCTTCAACCATTTATCATCCCCCTTTCAATCAGGCATCCTTTTTTCCCCCGTTTCTCTATTCTAGAGGACACTATTTTGAGTCTAACTACTCGCTGCCACCCCCAAAATAATATGGCAGAGGCTATGGATGAGTTCTTTCAATTGCAAACAGGTGCACGTCGCTCCGATTCAACCCGGAGTCACCCAAAATAAACACCCCTCTCCATCCGTGGGGTGTTTTGCCAGGAAACCGTCATGCCAGGCAGGAATAACCCCGAGCTATGTTGCTTTACAACAGTTCCAAGTGGTAGGAGTGGGTATGTGGAAAGGGAAGCCCCCGGGGGCAAAAGGGGAGGAGACGACTCCGCTCCTCCAGCACAAAAAATCTTTTCCTGCGTGGTTTGTTGGGATAAACTGAGAAATGCAGCCAGCCGTGAAAACGTGTAGGGAAGGAGGAGGAATTAAAAGGAAAGTGAAGCAGAGGGGGCAAATTAAAACTTTTAACAGGTCCCTGGTAGCTGACACTCTCTTTCATATTCGAGGGAGTTAGAAAAAAAGCTCTCTCCCCCCACCCCACCGAAACCCGCTTTCATTAGCCCTGCAGTTCTGGATGTGTCAATTCAAATGTAAATGTGCACGAATGCTTCCAAGAGGATTTTAATTACAATGATAGCATCGCTAATTATGGATATATATAAAAAATAATATATATGTATAAAGGAGTAATTCAAGAAGGTGCTCTGCAGGACCTGGTGGGATCAGTCAAAATAAGGCTGTGCAGAGAGTTAAAGGGCTGGGCGGGGACTCGACAAAAGCCAGCAGGTCCCTTTTGCCCTTCAGGCCAGGAGGTGAGGGGCAGGTTTCGGCCATGCACAGCTAATCCAGCACCGGCCCTGCTGCCCGAGCTGTTACCGTGCTCTGCCAGAGGCCTGGCAGCAGGGAATCGTTCCAGCTGTGTGTTCACCCACCAGCACTCCTGCCAGGCACGTTCTGCCACTCCGACAGATGCTGCAAGGAGCCCTGTGCACTGCAGGAGCTGCTCCCTTCCTGCCCTGGGATCACACTCCCAGGGGAGTTTCACTGCAAACCCCCAGCCCATGCTGGCTGCAGGCAGGGATCAGCATCCCTGCCCTCCCCACGGGATCCACGCGGGAGCAGGGCTGACCTGGGCAGGATCAGCCCTGCACGCTCTGTCTGCAGAAAGGCAAAGCAAGACCAAAGCCAAGAAAGGCAGCGTGGCACAAGGAGGAGGGAAGGAGGAAGGGAGATTCTTGCCCTCCAAAGTGAATGTGAGCGTGGCTGCGTTTGCTTCTACCCTTGCTTTGCAGGAACACTAAACCACAATCCACATCATCCTCAATTCCGCTGCCATCCAAAGGCGCTGCAAAGAAAAACATCTACAGAATCCTGGAAGAACAAAGGAGAGTTTTCCAGCAGCTCCCTCTGGAAACAGCTGGGACAAGTGGCTCTGGCCTGGAGCAGGTGAGGTCTATTTCATTTATTTGGTGTGGGGGTGCCTGGGGGTCTTTGGGGATGATCCCTTTGCCAGCAGGAACGTCCAGGCTCTGCCAGGACACAGCGCTTTCCTCCCAGCCCCTGGGACACCCTCACCCTGCACCTCCCGCGCTGCCCAGCACGCTGCTCCGCTTGGGACAGCTGAGATGCAAGCAGAATCCTGGGAAACAGCAGGCAGAGCCCATCCATCGCCTCCACTCTCCAGAAATAAGACAGAGTCAGAGCAACTCGTTCCTCATCGCTATGCAGCACAGCCTTCCCAGAGGAGGTTTTCAAGGAAACAGAAAGCAGTGGAGAACGCTGCTGAGCGGCTGAGGCCGGGATTCCCAGAGGGATCTGTGGGCACCAAGCACTCGACTCTGGCTGGAGAGCTGCTCTAAATGACAGCCTTGTTGCTTTGGTGTTCATTTTGAGCCAGGCAGGGTGATTATTTAACCACAACTGAGGCCAGCACCGACGCTGTCCCCGCAGCACAAGGGGGTGACGGGTACCACGTGTCACTAAACTTATGCTGGCTTCAATCCAGCCTGCAGGGATAAAGAACGTGGAAAAGGAAGGAATGGAAGCTTCAGCACGTGTGGACAATGCCACACACTGCAGCTGTTAGCTGAGAGTGTCCAAGCCCGCCATCCTGAGATGCTGGTGGGCCACAGACCCCCTGTGCTCCCTCAGTGCGTGGCTGAAGGGGACAATCACAGCCCAAGGCTCTCCTCCCAGCCACATGACACTGATTAACTCTGGCCAACATCATTTAGTCCATTCTGGTTCCCAAACGACCTCCCTTTCCCACTTCAGAGCCTGGCAGCCTCTCACAGGGAGCCAAGAGCTTCACACCTATCAAGCCGGAGCGGTGGCTCAGAAAATTAAACAGCGACCAAAGCTCTGCTGGGGAGGGAATCACCTCCCCTGGAAACACCACATCCCATCCCACTGCTCGGGGAAAGGGCCCTGGACCAGCATCAAACACTCACCCACTGCAGCTGGCTGAGTTCAGGGCTCTGACCAGCGGGGAAGTGCTGCCACAGCTCTGAGGCCTGGCACCAGCCTTCTTTAAGTACAAATTTTGCTGGCTAAAGTCACTTTGAGAAGGGGACAGAGGAAAGGTGACACTGATTTGTTGCTCCACCAGTGCTCCAGTGCATTCCTGAAGCTCCCTGCCTGGATCCCTGTTCCTCACACACTTAGGGAAGACCAAAGCCACCCATCAGAGCCACTTTCCAGTCATTTATCCTGATTTGCCTCAACTTCCTCGCCCTGGCTTCCATGCCCCAAGGCTTCTGCTAATTCTCAGTTCCCAAATCCCTCAAGAGAAAGGCAGGGCATGTGGGAAGACAGAGGGGGTGGATGATTCGATGTCTGTGTGCCCACACTGTGACCTTTCCAACCTTCTCCTGTTCAGGGCACCAGCACCAGCATAAACAAGAAAGGAGACAGAGTTGAACCCACCTTAAAGGGAATTGAAAAATAAAGCAGAAGCTATGGGTTGAGAGGCAAGTTGAGGCTGTAATTTAGTCTGAGAAGGAAAGGTGCATCCATTTTCATCAGGGATGCACTTTGGCTGTATCTCAGGACTCACAGAGTGAGTGCTGAAGGTTATCATACCCTCACACTCTGGCCACACATAACACGTGCTGGACACATTAATATTCTCTGTCCGGTGACCAGGTTACTCATTATTTTTTTAAGAAATGGGAAAAAACCCCTACAGTGGTACAGAGAGATTAAAAAAAAAAACAAAAAGAGAATAAAAGAAATAAAGTAAATTTTAGTCCCTGCGTTTCCCTGCAGAGCACAGAGAATACCTGCACCTGCCTCGCTCTCTATTTTGGGATCTCTATCTGGAATTCAAAACACCTGGATGATTCCGTGTATCAAATTATTATCAAAATCCAGGGAGCTGGAATGCTCTCTTCCTGCCCTACCCACACTGCTGCTGATAATTGAAAGACCAGCAGCATCCACATATCCCTCACCTTACCTGAACGTGGACCCTGCGAGTGCTCCCACACGCAAAAACCCCCTCCAATGTAAAACCTAAGCGATGCAAAGTTTCCACAGCTAATACAAAAAAATATCAGCACCTCCAACACCTGCATAAACGCTCTCACTGCACTTCAGAAACTGATTTAGCAGAGCACCCAGGTTACACCTGGTCAGAAATGGCTGGGCTGGATTGATGCTCAAGGACCACAAGCGAAAAGCCCAAAACAAATTGATGGGAACAAGTGAAAATCCATCTGTAATCACGGAACAAATGCACAGACCTCAATTCAGCACGGAGCAGTGAGCCCTGATGTTGGTGGATGCTGGCTGGCAGACAAGAATCGAGGCAGCCCATTACTTTTTTTTTTTTTTCAGTGTAAAGTCAAGAATGAAGGATATAAAAATTTAGAGACCCGCATTAGAAGTCTCACACACTGGAAAGTTATGGGATTTTGCAGGCAAGGAGGAAAACAGATTTAAAGGCTGCAATCCTAGTTATTTTTAGTGGGACAAATACTGCAGTTATGCTCTACATCTCTCAAGCTGTATTTAAAAAAAAAAAAACCAGTTAGCCAAGTGTATTTGCCACAGAGTGAGGAGGGAAAGGGTGTAAGGGAACAGTGTCTGCATGGCCAGAGCTAGAAAAATCCCACAAAGCCAGGCTCCAGGTGTAGTTTTACCCCTTAACCCCCTCATAAAACCAAGTTGTCACCACTGTGTGTGTTTGAGCCTGCCTGGCCTCCAGCCAAGCCTCCCAAACGCCATTTCCTGCCTTCCAAGGCACAGGGAAGAGCCCACACGTCCTCTGCACAGATTTGGGGTGGGCAGGTGGACACTGCCAAGCCCCATCTCCCCACAGCTGTGTTTTACCTCTCTCTGCTCGCTGCAGATCTTGCACAACCACAGAGGGCGTTTCTGGGCTCCAACAGTTTCTATCCCACACTTGGTGCAAACTTTCTGGAAGAAGGAGAGAGAAAAAACCAAAAAAGGGGTGTTAGCAGCTCCCCACAGCCCTTGGGGGAGAGGAGGTTGAGAAGCAACAGCTTTGTTTTGCTTTCCTTAAAAACCTAAACCACGGCACAGTTTTCCTGTTTATCCTGGAGAATCACTGCCTGCAGGAAGATGCTTCAGGTCTGTACGACGTGAGAAAGGCAAATCCACAGCACAGCCCTTGACTCCAGGATGGGAAGAGAGCTGGACAGGGTAAATAAAACCCCATCACCCACAGGTGTATTTCCAGAGGGGTTTTTTTATTCCCCTAAATCCTACCCCCCAGTCTCTGGGGCGTGGAAAGCAGCTGTAACCAGGCACAAGTGCAAGACTGGGAATGTTCTCCTCCCTCCCCTCACATCCCTGGTCTTACACCCCACATCTTTCCCTCCAGCTCTGCACACTCTCCTTGATCTGTGGCTGTTTAGGAAGTGGGCACGGCCATGGTCACACATTTCCTGAATGTCTGAGGGTGCTGCCCAGCCTTTATCACTACTTTCAAGTCTCTGCTGGCATTCCAAGCCATTTACAACCTGAATCACCCAACTTTACGTAATGAAGCTGATGCCTATCAGCCCTGGTGTGCAGCTTGAATGAGAAATGGGGTGAAACCTTTGATCCTCGAAGAGGAAAAGCCACTCACAAGAGGAGAGGAAAAACACGAGGACTGGGTGTCCCCGGGTGAGGTTTTTACATGTCCCCCACATCGGGCTGCTCCTGCGTCCAGGGATGAAGGTCTCATCTTCTCCATCCCACTATTCCCATCCTCATCCTCCCAGAGGAATAATGAACAACCTGTTGAGCCTGGTGCATCAGCCCTCACCATAGCGCTCCCCAAGCCAAGGGGGATTTGCAGATTCAATGACAGACATCACCTAAACGACCCCAAACTCTCCCTCCCCCAACCCAAAACCTGAGGGAGCAGCTCAGCCTGAAATACCCTCCGAGATCGCAATCCCCACACGGATAGCACATTCAAACGCTCCCTCTAGTGGAACTTCCCAACCCATTTTACTCCCAGCCATGAATTCTAAAAAAATCCCAACATTAAAACCGCGTTTTTTCCCTCCTCCCCATCTCTGCAGAGGAGCTGGGGAATTGAGCATTGCTCACAACCCCTCGGATGAAGACATAAAAATCAAGGGCATTAAATGCAGCCCCATTTCTCATTAAACACAAGATAAAGCTCTTTCTTCTCCCACTCATCCTTCACCTTTTCCACATGGCATCAATCCCCTCTGCCTGGCAAATGGCACCCTGGGCTTTGTCTCACTGCTGCTATTGTTAACACATCTGGCTTTGCACGCACCTTCGCCTTGCCACAATGCCTTTGCCTCCCTGATAATGAAAACTAATATTAAAAGTGTTCTTTATAAAGCAGGAAGTGGCACTCCAGAAGATCCATCAGAAATGCAGAACCCCTGCTCAGCAGAAGGGATTTGCTGAAGGTGAATTCTTTGCTGCGTTTCAGGTGCGTGATTACAAATTCCTGTTACTGAATGAAAAGGGCTGCGATGACACGGTAACGAAGCAGAGCCTGCCAGAAAAATATGAACTTTAAAAATCCATAATTCCCTGACAAATTGCTTATTGCGCCCAGCACTGCGTGAGTGATGGATATCCCCGGACAAGAGGGAACAAGCAGTTCACTCTGTGCTCTGCTGAAGGGCTGGCTGGTCCCTGAGTTCACTCCACAACATTAAAAAGCAGATGGGGAGAAGCCCAGGGCACCCAGGCAGCATTGCCTTGGGCTGGCACAGAGCTGGGAAGTGCAGCCAGTCTGAAAGCAGCTGCAAAATGCACCCTGGAAAAGCAGGATCTCACCTAAATCAACCTGGATGCAAATGCTGCTGAACTGCCCAACAGACTCCAGACAAAAAGGGAATAAATATTAAAAAAAAAAAAAGAGAAAAAACCCCAGCTTTTCTCGGGGGTTTTCTGGTCACAGCCCTCCCAGAGCCTCAGGCTCACTCTGTGCCACCAGCTGAGGGTCACTCCTGCCAATGGACAGGGCTGGGAAGTGTCTGGAGCAGCTTCTGCCTCCTCAACAGTGCACAGGGTTCACAGGAAGCTGGTTAAAAAGCCCCGTGGCAACGTGACTTAGCTGGCTCCTGACAAGGTGAGAGCAGAACTGCCACGGGAAGGAGGCAGGAACAGAGCACATCCTGTTATTCCACATGCCTGAAATACAGGAAACAGCCAGGAGTCTCCTGCCTGCCACCAGCCCTTTACTCCCCACAGCGCACAGAGACCACGCTGCCCTCAGAGCTGCTCCCATTCCAACCAAACCTCTCCCTCCCCACTGCTGCTTCCTTCCACACCCCTTCCCTAAAAAGCTGCTTTCCCCATGGCTTAGGACCCAGGGCCTCCAAGATTTGCGTTTCCTTTCCCAGGCACTGCCTCAGAAGGAATCTCCTGCATAATCCCTGCGTCGCTCTGCGCACGGGCTCCAGGGGAGGAACCCGCCTGGCAGCAGAGCTCACAGCAGCCTGCTCTGCACGAGAACTGTGTCCCACAAGAGCCAGCAGTGCCACAGAAGGTTGTCCCAACCACAGAGGTGCCAGCAGGAACCAGCCCGTGGTGAAGCAGCAGGTTTTGCTCAGCCAGAAGCGCTGCAGCGCCCAGCAGGTGCCCTCACCTCGCCACAGGCAACATGCTGGGATGAAGGAACTCCCAGAGGTGAGTCCCCAGGGGAAGATGGGCTTCAAGTGCAGGAAAAGCAGCCTCCCAGCAGAGGCAGGGTGAGGTGGTTGCCTTGGAGATCATCATCTCCACAGCAATACAGATTAACCCCTCGGCTGTGGAGCCAAGAGCAGCGGGAATCATCCCTGGGGTGCTGGCAGAGCAGGGCTCTCCCTGTCAACAGCACACACAACATAGGCAGTCCCTGAGGCACAGGGCTGGAAAACTTACACTGGTTTGGAGCTTGAGGATGGACTTGAGCCCTCCTGGAAGGTCTCAGAGCAGACCTTGGAGTGAGTAGGAGCAAAACTCACAGGCTCTGTTGTGAGTTGCCTCTGATGGCTGCACATTTCTGCCCCTTGTCCCGCTCTGCAAAGCCCAGATGGGAGGTGCAGAGGGGGCTGGCACAGCCCATCCCAGCACTGAGTGCCACTCAGGCACTTGAGGATCCTGAGGAACCTCTTGTTATCCCCAGGTTGCAAGAGAAAAGTCAATGGTCTGACAGCACCAAGGAGAATAAAATCAGTTAACTCTGCAGAGCTCTCCAGCTACCAAGGGCTCTGGTGGCGTTTCCTAGAGAGTTCTGCTGCCAGAGCAGTTTGGTGTGACCAAACCCACCTTTTTGCAGTCCTGGCAGAAGACAGAGGAGCTGCCCAGCAGCCCCAGCGTCTCCCCACAGAGCAGGCACTGCGAGAGGCCGTTCCCCATCGCGTTCTTCCTCATGTTCTCCAGCCTCTCCACCAGGCGCCTGCGGGCAAGAGGCAGAGCAGAGGTCACGGCACTGCAGGAAAAGCTTTAAGTGCCCAGACCAGGGCAAGTCAAAAAGCACTGGGAAAAGGCAGAGGAGTTAAACCTGCCAAGCCCTCTCCATTTTTCCATCTCCCTGAAAGCAGCACGGCAGGCGCTGCCTTGCCCACGTCCCGTCAGAAGCAGGAAGGCCAGACTGAAGACCAAAGACCAAAATGAGCCAGACTGAAGACCAAAGACCAAAATGAGCCTGGCTACAGCACAGGAGCGCCAGTAACTGCTCCCTGCTCCGTCCCCCAGCCCGTTTGGAGGACAGGGAGCACCCAGGCAAGCACAATGTCTGCAACAGCAGGGCTAGGAGAGGGGAGGGCGGCGGGAGAAGCAATTAGGATGCAGGGCGTGGAGAGCACGCAGAGCAAGGTTGCTCTGCCATGAGATCACTGCTTGGCAGCCTTCAGGCCTCCATCTGCACAGGGGGACAGCAGCAGCCAGGCCATTTGTCAGCGGCAGCACCAGGAGGAAGCGATCCCGCTATCCATGAATCCCACTCTCATTAGTGCTAATGTCCCATCCACCAGGGCCCCACTGAGAGCAAGGCAAGGGCTGTTTGAAGGAGGCACTGCCCGTGGCGGGGAGGTCAGGCTGCACAGCCGGGCCCAGCCATCATTAGCGGATTGATGGTCCTCGACTTGGAGTCCGGCACAAAAGAACTCCCGGGAGTGAACAAAGGCATTGCAGAGAATGCTTCACCCTGGGAGCTGCAAGGGCAGCCCTTGCTGCAGCTCCAGCAGCAGCCACACAGGAGCAGCCAGGCCCTCAGGGTCGCTGGCTGCTGCTGGGGTCCCCCATTTGTCACGAAAACATCGCTGTCGCTTCTCGTTAGCCCTCGCTAACGAGCTCTGCACGGGGAAGCAGAGGAGCAGGAAGCTGGGAGTCCCTGGGGTTTCCTGTCTCAGGACACAAACACTGCTGGGAAATGCTGCAGGGCTGCCCAGCTCCCCGGCTCTGAAGGCAGCCAGTGCAGGACGATCACAGACACAGCTCGGGCCAGACCTCCAGCAGGACTGGGAGCAAATGGGACCCTGCAGCAGCAAAAAGGTGCCTGTAAATGAAATAATTCAAGCTAGCAAACCCCATCCAGAGGGCTCAGCCAGCTAGAACATAAACTCATTCTCTGCTCCAGGCAAAATCCCAAGGGCCTGGTGTGGACAAGGGAAAACCTGACTGCACTGCCAGCAGTGATCCTGAGCCATCTGTGCCCCAGCCCTGGGCACAGCCCAGCATCTTCCCAGCCTCTCCCAGAGCCACTGCCTCAGCAGCACCTGCATTTCCCAGGGACTGGGTCAGGGCTGCAGCCTCAGCAACCCCCACGGCTCGAAGAAGGCATGAAAAGACTTCAGAGAGAGGGAAAACATGGCATCTTCCCCGATGGTCGTCACCTCCAAACGAGCAGCGTGGGAAGGGGAAATATCTGACCTAAGGGATGCTCTGGGTGATGGAGGCTGAGCTCAGGCAGCTGGGAGAGCCAGTCCTGTCTGTGCTGACCTCTCCTTGGGAGGGAAGGGGACAGCGAACGTGACCGTACCCGATGCGCTGCTGCTCCACCATGTCCAACCTCTCCGCCTTGCGGATGACTCCCAGGATGACCTCAAGCTCCTTGGGGCTCAGAGCCTGCATCTTCCTCTGCTTCTCAGTCTGGAACGTGTGCACCGACCAGCCCGTCTGGAGCCTGTGGGAGGGGGTGGAGGGCAGGACTCAGCTGGGAAAGGAAGGAAAGCACAGAACCCCGGCCCTGCCCCACAGGCCGGAGCTGCCCCGGCACAGGCCCACGGCAGCCTCCCCTCAGGGGAGCCTGTTCTGTGGCTAAACCTCAAAGAAGGAGTCTCCCCTCACCAACCACATTTCCACATCACCCCTCCAGCAGCACCGGGTGCTGTGCTGTCTCTCCCTGCCCTCTCACCTCCCTTTCTGCTCCTGTTTGTATTTTCCCACTCCAAAGCCCCATTCCTGTTTGCAGGGAAGCCTCTGGGGCTGGCTCTCCCGGGGACACCCTCGCAGAGGTGGGTGCTGATGCCAGGCACCACAAACGCCAAGGGCAGACTCCCAAACACAGGGATCACCTGCACCCTCCTCCCTGCAAGATCCCACATCCCCAACGCCCTCAGCTCAAATGCACAAATCGCTGGGCAGGCCTGGAAATATAAATCTGGCAACATCGTCCCTCGGTCCAGCCCCGGTTCACACGAGGGCTGCAGCAAACCCTCTGTGCCTCACACGCAGCAGCTGATGTTTCTCCTTGGCTCACTTGGCGACAGGCAGGAGCTTTCACAGCTCAATTAATTAATTACCATTCAGGAGGGGTTTGGAGGTCACGGGATAAACTTATGGCTGCAAGGAGAACGCAGGCCGCTCCCGGGCACCGCTGGTTGGCCGAGGATTTCTGCAGCCTGGGGAAGTGCACTGCTCCCAGCCAGGCAGCCCCCTCAAAACACGGGGTGTTCCCCTATTTTTTAACCCTCTGCAGCAGCAGCTGAGCCCAGGGGTTCAGGCAAGAGCAGAGGTGGCACGGTCCCAGCTGCCAGAGAAGGAAAGCATCCAAGAAAAACGCAGCTCTAGTGCTTGACTCATCCCGATCCTTTCAGTCTTTAGGTTATGCAGTGATTTTAACTTCAGGGGAAGATGAGATCGGATGACAAGTTCTTAAAACAAAAGGGCGCTGGCAGCTGGGGGATGCTATCAAATACATTTAGGGTGCCACAGAGATCTGAGGCTGCCTCCAACCCTTCCTATCACCCAGGGGAGGGCTGTGGGATGGACTCCCAGGGGTGTGGGATGAGACCAACAGCTCAGCGCTGCACAGAGACACCAAGGAAGCCATCAGAGCAGAGCTGGGGGTGGCAGGGGAGGAGGAGGAGGGTGGGGAGCACTCACTTGGCTCGCAGGGCCAGCTGCCGGTCGTTGGGGCAAACCCAGGGGCCCGTCCCGCTGCCGAAAATCATGTCAGCCATGGCCCCAGGCTGGGGAGAGAGGGCTGGCAGGGGTCACACCTGGAAGAAGCAGACAGCAGCCACTCGTGCAGCAAAGCAAACAGAGGCGACCTGCCGGCATCACACACGGTGGGAGCAGACAGACTCTCACCCACAGACAGCCATAAAAACATACCATCATCCTCATAAAATATAAGCCAATAAATACCTCCAGGTACCTTGAAGGCAAGGCTGGGAGTTTGGGTTTTATGGTATCCTCTCAGAAAAACAAAAAAAGAAAAGAAAAAAAGAAGCCAGACACTCTTAGTCAGCCCTGATTTTTCATTTCAAACTAGAGAAAAGCGTTGTCTGTGAGAATAATCTCTGCCTCCCCACCTCCTCCAGAGCCCCAGCGCTGCAGTTCTGACAGAGAAAGCCACTCCAAGGGACACAAAGAAGCTACAGTTGCCATTTTTTTAACCTCTTAATGGGGTAACAAACAAAAACCCACGCGACAATCAGCATGAATAGTGGCAAGTCATTTCCTTCATTAAAACTGCCTCCATAATAGCCTGATATTTATAACTCCAGCCTACAATAGCAGCTTGTTTGCATTCTCTGATGCTTAAGACAGCACCTCTCGCAGCAGATCTCCTGCTGTGGCTCCTGTCCCCGCCATGGTCACACCACTGATTCCTTGAGCAGTGAAAATTCCACTGAAACTGATCGGAAAAGGCAGCAAGACACTCAAGGGAGGCAACTTCCAGACACTCCTGGGAGAAACATCCCCCAAAGAGACTCCGCAGCTGAGCAGTTCTGAGTTCTATTGATGCCTTTTCCTGGTCTTAAAATTAAGAGAGCTGAGCACAGTTAAGAGGGAAAAAGGGTTTTACCTCGGTATTTATTGAAGGATTCTCAGGTGCACCGAAATGCCCATTGAAATGCACCCCGAAATGCCCCCCGGAGAAATGGCCCCCACGATGTGATGTGTGTGCAATTATAGGCCTTGCTAATTAGCACATCTATCAAAGATTGCCCAGGGAGGGACTCCAGCGAGACCCCTCAGCGAGGAACCTTCCCCTGGCTGGGCCTGGCTTTGTTTACAGAATGTGTTCTGGAGAGGCCCTCGGGGTCTGGGGTTTCCAGGGTGTTTGGGCTCTTGGCTTAACGGGATATTGGGTCTGAGGGAAGTGATCAAACTTAAAGAATTATAACTGTGTGGGCTAAAAGCACTAAGAATACATAAAAGCTATATAAGAGAGTATATAAAAGCAGTATAAAAGCAAAAAATCATTGTGGCATCACTATAAGCAGCTCAGGTGAATGGAAAGCACCAAGGGACAGGCACAGCCCAAAGATTTCAATGGGTGATAAACCAGACTCGATGTAGCGAGCTTTTAACCAGCTGGATTCGCTCTCCAGCAGAGCGAGCGCCTCGCAAGCCCTAACGCGCGGATTTCCAGGTATTAATACTTGTCCCCAGCACAGACACTCGCCAGCTTTGAACCCGCACCTGCTGGGCAGAGATAAGGTGTTTAAAGCTGGTTGGCACCCAGCAGTCAGATCCAGTGGCAGGCAGGGTGTATCACCTGCCAGCCGTGCCAGAGTTCCCAAGCAAACTCTTCCTGCAGCCTCCATCCCCAGCAGGGCTGTGCCTGCCCCTGCTATCTGCTGCTGCCACGCTGAGCTCTGTGCTGCTGTGCCAGGCACAGCCTGACGGCCTTGGCCCACTCACACGAGAGCTTGTGCACGTCAAACTCTCCCTCCCGGGCTGAGCTTGATGCCTTAGGTTTTAGCTTTTATATTTTTCATATTCTGTATTCTCTGTACTCCCAGTGTGTGACTCTGAGCTGCCTTGCAGCCTGGCAGCTGCTGCTCTCTCATGCTCACACAGACATAACAAAGCCTCTCCAGGCCTGCTCTGCAAGGACACCCAGCCCGTCCCAGGCCCAAAATGTGTAACCCAGCACCTTGAGAAGGGGGGCGAGCTGAGGGGCAGTTCCATCATTAGCTAAAGTTTAATTGGCGAATTTATGCTGATCTGCAAATGGACCAAACCTATAACAGTGTGAAGAACTCGTGACTCGGGGTCCATCTCAGGTGCAGCCTTTGGCCTGCCCAGGGTGTGCCTCTGAAGGCCTTTCCAATAAATATCCACCTTTATTCCCTTAGCCCTGTCCAGTCTCTGTTTCCAGGTTGGCCTTTTAGGCATCAAGCTCACACATCCCCCAGCACAGAAACGCCGACCTGAGGCACAGAACTGACAGCTCTCTCCTGCCAAACCCCACCTCAGCCCTCAGAGTTACAAACAACGAACCAGTTCCCTCCTCTCTGACCATCCCAGTTTCTGGGAAGAGCCTGAAAATGCGTTGCTCACAACAGGCAGGAGGGAAGAGGGGGAATTCCACGCAGATTTCTTTCAGTGCAAGGGGAAATGAGTAAAAAAGGGTGAAGGCTCAGCACAGTCTGACTGCTCGGCAAAGCGAGGCATGGAGGAGATGGGAAAGCTGCAGGAAACAGGGCCGAGGCAGGAAGGACAGACAGAAGTGCCACACGTGATTTTTTAAACCTTTACCGCGTTAGTCGAGGTGATGGCTGTTGAAAGAGACCACCCTTGGGAGAAACCCTTGAGCCCTGGCACCAACTGCTCTCCCCGCTCCGCTCAGTGCCACACGCTGGGTTTGCATTTCCACTCGGTGCCAGAACACCTCCTGCTCTTTTAATCTTCCTCACAATCTCAAGCGAGGAGAGAACAGCGAGAACACCTTCCCCACACACATCCCACAGCGCTCGCACACCGCGGAGCAACCAGGCATGAACAGCACAGGAACACAGAGGCTCCTGCCCTCAGGCCTGGCTTAGAAGCAGAGAGGAGCTACAATTTCACACAGAATGGCTGAACTGGGATTTTCCAGAGAATTCCCAAGCCTGTGATGTGCGGTTACAGGATTAGAGGCACATGTAGCCCCCCACACAAATGCATATATTAAATTACTCTTCAGCTGCAGCATGTATTCCTCCCTCCCACTCAGGAACACCTGAAGAACATCACAGCCCACACTCTGTGTCCAAGCAGGGCTCCAGGCAAGCAGCCTGTGGTGGCTGGGGGGGTCTTTGGAATAAAAGCTGGAGCAGGAGATGAGCCCCACAGCCCAGCCAGGGCACAGGAGTTTGCAGTTGTGCTTTCAGGGTGGAAAAAGCTGTGCTGGAAGCATCTGCCCCTCCGCAGCAGAGCTTTATCTGCTCTACCAGAGCTGAAGGCGAGTCAGAATAGAGCACATGAGCTGAGCATTTTTCTCAGGAGAGGCTTAAAGGCATTTTCCAGCCTCACAGCGCAGCGAGCTTTGCTCAGCGTGACTGAACAAAAACAAGCAATGTCATGGTCTTTTGCCTCCTGTTACTCAGCATACGCTTTCTGTCCTCCACCATTCCCTGAGCAGCATCTGCAAAGAGAGAAGGCAAACAAAACACAGCCTAAAGAGCCACCAGATCCCAAAAGAGTCTTCAGAGAGATTATTCCCTGAAATATTTACAGGAGCGTTGTCTCACGGCGGCGCCGGGATGTGCCGCCTCCTCTGATGGGAGCTGCTGGCTTTGCACCTTTGCCTCTGGAAAAAGCCTGGTGGGGACACGCCTTGGAGAAGGAAACGGGAATGGGACTGCAGGGCACAGTCTGCTGGGGGAAAAGCAGGGCTGGAGGGCAAGGACTGTCTCTCATGGGCATGGGAATGATGCCAGAGGAGTGGAAGGCGTGAAGCATCTTCCCTCTTATCTCAGGACAGGACAAGCAGTACAGGGAGATCAGAAACTCTCTCAGATAGCAACACCACGCCAGCCTGGGGAGTCACTTCCGTGGGCTGTGGTGAAACATCCCCCTCGTGCAGTCCTGCATTCTCTCTCAGAAACACTCCAGTTAGCACCGAGCCATCCCCTCCCTGTCCTCCTCTCCTCTCAACAAACCACCGAGGGGTAAAAGCAGCCAGTGAGAGAGCAAGAGAAATCCACAGCTGCAAGTGCCCTGCACACAGGGTGACAGCAAAGCACAAGCACTGAGTGTCACAGAAGGAAAACCTCCCACTCCAAGGTTCTGCTTTTTACCCGAATTCAGAATTCAAAGGGGAGCTCGTACCGATATTCTGTGACCTGCTTTAAAACCGCTCCACCTGTTCATTCCTTTCCTGTGATGGAGGAAGTCATGTGAAACAAAACCTCATTAAATCTGAGTCCACCTGGCTGCCCTTGGCACGGGAGCACGGGGGAGGAGCGCTGCCCTGCAGAGCCGACCCTTCATGTGGGGCCAGGAGCATCCTGCAGGATGCAGGACCGAGCACATCCCTGCCCACAGCTCTGACGTGGCTCTGCCTCTGCTGTCTCTACGATAAGAGTTGTACTCAGGCAACCAGAACGGAGGACATGACTTCAGCCTGGGAGGGAGAAGCCTTCCAGCGGGCCCTGAGCGAAGGGAACAGTGGCAGGCAGACACAGCCCTTGGACACGGTGCTCTTCGAAGAATTTCTGAGAAAGAAGCCAGGTTTTCTCAGCAGAACATCAGCATGGACATCGTGTATTGCACCTCAGCAACTGAGCACAGGCACAGCAGGTCATACCTGCCACCTCAGCAGCTGCCAGAGCAGATGCTTAAAGAAGAATATAAGAGCGAAGCACAACGCAGCAATGCTTATCCAGAACACCCTCCCAGCCTCCAGAGATTCCTGCATCGTGCACTGCCTGACCCAGCCTGCAGCTCTGCATTTCACACCCTCAACACCTTCCTGTCCCGAATTTACCAGCTTGCTTTTTCAGCATCGTCTCACCACACCAAGTCCCTTCCCCACTCCTCCACCTCAGACGTTTTGATTTTACCTTGACTACACCAAAGTTAAAACTGAAGGGTCTTGCTGTCCCCGGGCCACTCATGGCAGCAGAAAAACCTCCTCATGCAGCGACAGCACAGCCTGCACCAGCTCATTACAGGTGCCCACGAAGCATCAATTCCTCAGAGCCCTGCAAAGACAAAAACGTCCTGCCCAGGCCCACGAGGAGGTCTCCAGTCAGCTTTCATTTGCCTGGTTATTTCAGCTGAGCAGCTCATGCCTAGATTAATTTGTTTTCGTAGGAAATTAATTAGACAATTTTAAAAAAACACTTCATTTTTTAAAAAATCAAAATTAAACAGTCGGCTAGAGCCAAGCTCCCCATTCCCGAGCCGTGCTGTGCCACTGTAATTACCTCTCCTGCTCCCAGAGCATCACCTCCCCCAGGATTCCCAGGTACCTGCTGGCCTGTTTTTCCCTTTTTAGCGGCTGCTCCCTCAAAGAAAGCGGTGTAATCACTCCCTGCTCCTGCCAGACCCCATTATCCCTGGGGAACCTTGGCAACTGAGCGAGTGTTTGCTCGTGTTGCCATGACAGAGGGTAAATGAGTGGCGGGCATTGATAAGGTTAACCCAGCCCACCAGCCGGTCCCTTTTCCTCCCAGACACGGCAGGGAAAGGTTATTTGCTGCAGACACCACTCTCCCCATCGTGTTTCAAAGCCCTGCAGCTGTATTTCAAAGCACATGGCTGGCTCGAAGCGGCAGAAGAACCCCGGGGGCTGTCGGAGCGTGGCAGAAGATGCACGCTTGGCTTTGAAGGCCCGGCCAAGTCTCGGAGCTGGAGCAAGGCGGAATCAGGGTTCAGAGAAGTTTTTCTCGCACACAAATCGCTCTGAGCTGCTCATCCGCACCCACACGCGGCAGTTTGTCAGCCCCCTCAGCCGCAGCCTGATGCGGGCACCAATAAAACGCTGTGAAATGATTTTAGGAGGGCTGAGCAGGCAGCAAGCATGGGCACAGCAGAGCCAGGAGATCCCCAGCACCTCTGTCAGGCAGAGAGGCACCTGGGCATGGCTGAGGAACGGCCTTTTGCCATTCCTTCCGAACCCTCAGCAGCAGATGCAGAGCCAAGAGACACAGGGAATCCAGCGTGATCGGGCTTGACTCGCAGCTCGGCAGCCCGGGCCAACACACAATGTCCAAACAAACACCACAAAGCTTGGGGACAACAGCTCAAGGACCCAGTCAGACAGACTTTCCCTGGTCTGCCCCCTCCATGAAAGCTCAATCTGAGCCAGCACAATGGGGACAACCTCACTCACTCATTCTGGTTGGCCCAGCCCAAATTAAACACCAGCTGGGAGGTGTCCTTATCATGTAAGGCCAAGCTGGCAAAGAACTGTGTGAGGATGAGGTTTGGGGGGAAAACCAAGAAGTTTCCCATCCACCAGAGCTGCTTCCCAACCCCGGCAGCAGCAACAAGAAGCCGAACTGCTTTTAAGATGGAGTTTATAAAGAGCTTTTAAAACACAATGCCCTGGAGGTCCACGCCAGTCCTGTGAGTGGGAAGATAAAATCAGCTCTACAGGAAAGCCGACATCCAGCACCAACAATCATTTATTGACGAGAGGCACTTGTTAGTGTGGCTACTTGAGATATGGTGAGCTGCAAAAAAAAAAACCAAACAGGTTTTGCCAAAGCAAAGCAGCCTCGCAGCACCCCTTGATGCCGGGGAGGAAAGCCAGCACTGTTCCACCTGCCAAGGTGTATCTTTATTTATCAGACTTTGGACCCATTTCCTCCTGATCGCCAGCCAGGCAGGTGCATTATGCAAAGTGAATAATTCATGAAGACAGCAGGCTCTCTCTGACTCGCGTTCCCGGGCAGGTTGATCTGGCCTAGGCCTGAGAGAAGCAAATTAGCATCTAAATGGCCAATTAGAGAAACTCATTTCACTATTCTGATATGCTAAAAAGCTCGGGAGGCCCGAGGCTGGCGTGTGGCACCTCGCAGCCTCCAGAGAAGCATCAGGTTTCTTAGAAAGAATCGGACAGAGGAGGGAAGTGCTGAGCACGGGCCAGCGTTTGTCAAGGAATGCCGTGCAGAAGAGCCTCATGCCAGGCTGCTTCACGGGTAACCTCGGGTGAACCAGGAAAAGAACAGCTCGTGGCCAGGGGAGAAGCTCTGCTGAGCAGCCAGGCCTTGCCAAAAACTCCCCATCCTCTGAGCCACAGGCCTGCCAGCACATCTGGAGGATGGAACAGCTTTTCTCAGCAACCCTAAGGCATCACATTGGTTGCAGGCATCCTCTGAACGACACCACAAACGCGGCCGCTCCAAGGCTTTTATCACCCTGGACATGGTTGCTATGAGCAGAAAGAAAGCCACGGACTTTGATCAGGTGCTGGAGAGCACCTGAGCCACCCGGCAGCACCCAAAACCCCCAAGGGTGGGCTCAGCACGCCGCTGTTACCTGCACATACAGCACCCACCACCCCGGAGTGCCCAAAAACCGCGGCGCTCCACCTTCCACGGAATGCACGTGGCTTCTCCAGCCTCACAACCCGCACGAGCACAGCAGCACCTCCCAAAAGCAGGAGGAACTTCTCCGCATCGCTTTCACCGCCCACCTCTGGCTGCTTTCTCTCCTCATCTTCGCCACTCCAAGTTCATTCCCTTCAGGAGCCCGGATTCCACCGAAGTTCGCAGAAGGGCTGCGGTGGGAAGGGACCAGTGGGGCTCACCCAGCCCAAGCCCCGGGCAGGCTCACAGGACACACCCCGGCGGTCACCCAGCCGCTCCCGGAGCGCTCTCCGCAGCCTTGCAGGGAACCCTCCCACCCGTGGAGCCCCGCCTGTGGGTGCCCCGGGTCCCTCCGAGCTGCTCCCCATTCCCAGAACCCACGGATCCCGGACACGGCGCTTTTCCTACAGGCGCCCGGCAGCCGGTGCGCGCCGAGCGCTCAAGCTCAGCTCAAACTCCGCCCGAAGCGCCTCGAGCCGAGTTAGGCTGAGCTGAGCAAAGCCCAGCCGCTCCCCCCCGCACCCACCTGCGCTCCGGCCTCACTCGCGGCCGCTCCGCGGAGCCGCTGCCCCGGAGGGACGAGGCGGAAACGGAGCCGCACCTGCGCCCGCCCCCGCCCGCCCTCCGCGCCCCGCGGGGCCGCGCGTCCCCTGCTGGCGCTGGGAGCCGCCACCGACCGCCCCGAGCGGCGCTGGGCAGCGCCAGATGTGCGCTGGGAGCGGCCGGAGGGGATGCGGGCACCGCCAGATGTGCGCTGGAGCGGCTGGAGGGGATGTGGGCACATCTGGCTGTGGCCCGGGACCCGTGTGAGGCTCCAGGCGCTGCCAGATGTTCGCCAGGAGCAGAACAGGGCTGTGGGCACAGCCAGATGTGCTCCAGGAGAAGCTAATGGGGATGTGGGCACAGCCAGATGTGCTCCAGGAGAAGCTAATGGGGATGTGGGCACAGCCAGATGTGCTCCAGGAGAAGCTAATGGGGATGTGGGCACAGCCAGATGTGCTCCAGGAGAAGCTAATGGGGATGTGGGCACAGCCAGATGTGCTCCAGGAGAAGCTAATGGGGATGTGGGNCCCAGGACCTCTTCTGGGCTTTGGGCACAGACAGATGTGCGTCCCAAAGCAGAGTAAGAACCCACTGGGAAAAATACACCCAACTATAAACAGGGAAAGGCGGTATCAAAGCAACCCCAGAAAGACCAAACAAAAAGTTTCCCACCCGAAACAGAAACAAAACGACCCAACCAAACAAACCACACACCCAACACAAACAAAACAAACCCTCCAACAACAACAAAAAAAACCCCAAACAAAAGCCACAAAGCAAAAAAAAACCCAAAAACCAAACCAAAACCCACACAAGAAACAAACAAACAAAAACCCAACCCCAACAATTTGCAGGAGTTAAAATAAATGTTCACACCAAGAACAAAACAAGGCCTGGGACAACCACGGGGAGCTCAGACCTTGTAAAACTGAAGGACCCAGACCTGCTGAGCAATCCCAATAACAGATATTATATATATAATATATATAATATATAATATAATATATATATTATATATATATATAATATGTATTTGCTGGTAATAGCAGCAAAACTGGGATCCTCTGGTGAGTCAACAGCAAATCACAGGAATGCAATTAATCCCTTGCAGCAGAACACAGGAATTTGGGCTCATTACTGTCTAAATGTCCGGCTGATGCTGTGAGTAAATTTGCCATGTGACAGGAAGAGATGGGGGAAAAATGAGAGAGGGGAAAGGAGAAAGGAAGAGAAAATAAACTGTGTGTTTCCACTGCCTGTTTGGAGCCTGCTCGGGGGAAATCTGGAGCCTCTGCAAACTCCTTCACCTCCACACATCCACCAGCCCTCAGCAAACCTTTCACTTGAATCAAGTTCAAGTCTAAGCAGATATTTTGCTTTTTGGTCCAGGCAACTGTTGAAAAATACATCAGAGGAAGCATTTTGCATGGACACAGAGCCTGCAGTTCTGTGGAAGACGGCGCTTGACGGTGACATTTCGCACCGGGGTAGTTCTTCCACGCAGTCAATAACATAAATAAATTAAACGCACGGTTCAGCCAACTTCAGGAAAAAGATAAATTACCTTATTTAACCAGCTGTGCTGGCAGGGAAATAACACACATCTCAGAGCCTGCATCCATGCTGCTGTTGAATTTGCTTGTCAGGATCCCCACAGATGTTTCGGAGTCTGCCTGCGAGGCTGGGCCTCGGTAGCCGGGTGCCACAGAGAATAAATATGACGTTACATTAAAAAATTTTAAAGGCTAAATACGGGTTTTATCTGTGCTAGCACCGAGTCAATTTTTAATAGACTCGTTTCTCAGAAGGCAGACACTTCCAGTTCCTCCCAAAGAACCCTTCAAAGCCTCTCTTTTATCGATGATGGGTTTCGCTGAATTATTCACCAGATCGCAGCTGCCAGAGATTTTAAATATCCCCGTGACAAGGGCAATAAGGGATAACAACCTCCTCCTGCAGGCTCACCAGTGCTGCTGCCAGGGGCACTGTGGGTGCCCCGAGCTGATCCCTTCCCCTCTCAGCACAGCACGCAGGGAACCTCTCCTGTGTCACCCTCGGGCTGGGACGTTCCTCAGGGAATGGAAAATGAGGAGCAGCTTTTTGGAGGGGTTAACCTCGAGGGTGTGGTGTCCTGCAGAGGAGCCACAGGTGATTAAAAGCAGCTTTGTTGTACCTGGAGTGCTCCAGGAAGTGATTCCCAGTTTGGACACTGGGCTGGTGAGCAGGGTCTGGGCTCCCGTTCTTGTGTCAGAGCTGAGGTGTGGCACTGCTGGAGCAGCTTCCCACAGCTTGGCTCTCACCCCTGCTGAACCACAGCCTCCTTCAGGTGAGGATTGTCTGCCCAGCATTGCATGAGGGCTTCAGGTGGGCAATTAAAGTGTAAATACTCAATAATAATGTTCAGTCTGAGCTATTTTAAACACCAGGAGGCCAAACTGGATCCTTACCTCTGAAGGACCATTCCCCAGGAGAACAGGCTGACAGCTGGCACTGCTTCCCCGTCTCCCTGACCGCCCCAGCTCGGTTCAGCTGCTCCACAATTCACAGCAAGAAGTGCAGGGCTTTTCTCCAAGCTGTTGCTCTGATTGCAATCCTCTGATTCAATTTGTGTTTGTCCCTCTAATTACCTTTCCTTAATAAAAAGGTCAATGATTCCATCCCTAATCTGAACCAAAAAAGGCCTTGTTTACCAAGCACACCTGCTCAAGGATGTACAAGGCACAGCCAACGTTGGGAGAATATTGATGCTCCATAGCAAAATCTGCTGCTTTTTAAACCTGTTTTAAAGAAAAATTCCCAGTTCTGATCCACATTTTCTTGCACGGCCAAGGCTCAGGTGTAATTCTCCTTTCCTTGCTCACACTGAGCCTGCAGCACCCACAGCACCGTTTCACAAGCCCATGTGTAGATCTATGTGCAACTTCTGGGAAAATGATGAACATTTGGGAATAAATCGGGAAATTTAGAGGAATTTCTCTGTGTGGTTGCATTCAAAGTCAAAAAGCACACCAGGATTTGCCTGGGGATGATGCCCTTTCAGGATAACACAACCTGCTGCCAGGGGCACCCCAGCTGCCAGGCTCCTGCAGCAGCAGAAGGGGAGAATGCTCCTACCTGTCCTGGCATTCCAGGGAAAAGCTGTCAGGACACGATTTTCTTTACAGGCACCTCAGGCCAGCAGCTCCCACTGGGCTCTAATTTTGGCTGGCGAGTCAGGTTTTATCACAATAAAATTAACAACAACCACCACTTGTCATTAGCAACAAGTAATCCCCTTCCCTCAGCTGCTCTCCAAAAGTACCACGCTCCCTTCCCAGTCGGGATGAATTATTTACACCCCATCACTGCTGCCACCGTTTTCCTTGTCTTTTGCCCCGTGTCACCATCTCTTTTATCCACAGGCAGGCTTTGGGGACCTTCTGGCTGCTGCCCAGCATCAGCAATCACCGTCACTGCCAGCCCCTGCTGCTGCTGCCGCCTGGGAGTGAGACCAGCGGTGCCAGTGGGAGCAGGAGCCCGATGCCACCACCACCTGTCCCAGTGCCACCTCCAGCGCCACGTCTGAACAGATCGGGAGAAAAGAGGCAGGCAGGGAGGAGGAGAAAGCACCCAAAAGGGATTGAACCACACGTTATCCCCAGGGAGAGGACGAGCAAGAGGAAGGTTGCTTCGGCAGCTGTTCCTGGAGTTCTGAGGGATGATTTTCACCTCTGGAGGAGATGTGCTGATCTCCCTCGCTGCGAGGCTCTTACGGCACTTCCCACCAACACCCAGCAGCAAGGGCAGGGCTGCACCAGCCCCAAAAAACCTCGGGAGAGATGTGGCTGCCTCAGAAACTGTGCTCTCGTTACTCTGGCGGGAGTAAAGGTGGAGGGAGGGGGGGGAAAGGAAAAAGCAAACTGGGAAAGAGGAAGGGGAAGGAAGGGAGAGAGAAGTTTCCCTCAGCACCTTGATTTACAGGGCCGAGGTGTTATGAAGGGGTGGGAGCTGCTCTCCCTGCGGTGATTTGGGGTTTGGTGCTTCCCCTGCAAACCCTGCAGCACCTCGGGGTGGCACTGCCTGGGACAAGGGACGAGGGACAAGGGACAAGGGACAAAGGAGGAGGGACAAGGGACAAGGCAGCGCTGCCCGGGGGGGCCGCAGCACCCGGGCACAGCCCAGCACCTGCACACGAGGGGGGACAAGGGCAGGGGAGCTGTTCCCAGGGACAAAGAGGCGAGTCCAGGCTTGTCCCTGTGCCACCGCTGCCCTGGAGACCTGGCCGGAGCTGCGGGCAGGGAAGGGCGGAGGGGAGGCGCTGGGATGGAGAGGAAAAGGCTGAGGGGAGGAGAGGTGAGGGGAGAAGGTGAGGAGGAGGGACAGGGGTGGGGGGAGATGGAGAGGGAAGGGACAGAGGAAAGCGAGATGGAGAGGGGGCGCAGACAGGGGGGAGGCCGTGGCGGGGCTGCTGAATTTCCTCGCCCTGCTCCCTGCCAGGCCGTGCCAGGGCCGCCATCCTCGGGCAGCGGAGGGATGCGGGCAGGGGGCGGCGGGAGCCGGGACCCCCTCCAGCACCAGCCCCTGGCACGAAGCCACCACGGAGAAAGAAGCCACCACCCGGGAGTGCCACCGCTGCCAGCACCAGGGCAGGTGAGAAAACCCAGCTTTTCCCAGGAAACCACCGACGGTGCTTTAAAACCTTCCCCTGAGCCCTGCTCGTACACAGATTTTCCTACACGGCTACAAATCTATCCCAGAGACGGAGCACGTGTAACTACGCCGAACCAGCAGCAGGAGGCATAAGGCACCTGCCAGGGAGTAAGGAATTCCATGAACCGCCCGGGATTTGGGATGCTGTAAATATTTAATGTTGATATTTAAATATTCGCGCTCCCACAGGTGTGGGTCACAGCGCTGATCTATCAGTGGGGGTGAGTGGTTGGTACAACTACAGAAAAGGGAGGGTTATTTCCAAAAATCTTCCGTGTAAAGGAATAATTGCATTCATTTCCGGTGTGTTAGTATAAAAGATGCCTGAAAGTTTCCAGAAATCGTGCTGTTAAAAAAAAAAATAAAAATCACATGGCTCGCTGTATTAATGGATAACAGCTTAAAAAAAATCCCCGACAACTGAGAATCCATTTCCTGCTTTAATTGAGTCAGGCAAACACAGCGAACTTGATGCCAGTGCAGAAGTGCTATTAATGCATTAACAGCCTCAATAAATACATTTTACAGGTGTGACAATCCCTATGTTGGCCAATCGGAAAAATACATATTCCCTACCTAAGAACAAGATTTTTGGGCCATTACTATTTTTCCTGTGGATTTGGGCTTTCACTAAGGCACACCAAGCAGTTGCCTCACTTTATTTTTGTTTTACGAAACAGGCAGGAAAGCCTCAGAGGCACCACTTGCCTTTTTGCTAACAGCATTTATCGTTTCAACAGAAAAACAGCACCACAAAAGCAGAAAGCAGCAGGCCCACTCCCCTCCAGCGCTTCAAATCCCAGCTCCTGGGAGGAACCCTGACTCAGCCCGAAGCACTGCGGAGGGGAATCGGGAAGATGCAAAAATAAACAAGGCCGTAGCGTCAACTTGCAGCATGTTGGGTTCTGGTGGAGCAGAGGAAGGTCTCTGTGCTTGGCTGAGCCAAAGCCTCCGGTGGGATGGGATTCTGGAGGATCCCGTGGCAGAGGAGGAAAGGCTGCGTGTTTACAGGCTGAACAGGAGGAAAAGGTATGAACTGTATATCCAGGAACACTTCCCAGCTGCTGCACACTCCCCACCCCTGCACGGCGGCAGCAGCAGGTAAAGAAGATTCCTGCAGCCGTTTTCTGGAAGAGCAAAGCCTGAACTGGATGCTGAAGGAGCCTCTGAGCTGCACCAGGGATGTCACCCAAAACCCCAGCGATTTCTGTAGCTCAGCAGTGGTTACTGGCTGTGTCTGTGGGGAGGACAGGGCATTTATATTTTACAAAACAAACCATGTTAAAATACGGATGCAACTCAGACTGCATCAACAATTAGAAGTGCTCCTTTCCACACTGTGTGTTTGTCCTGGAGTATTCCTAATATTCCTGTTGGTTTATTTCCAAATAAAACTCCTGACCTTTCCAGGTATTCACATTGTACCTCGCAGGTTTGTGAGCAGCTGAAGGAACAGACACCTTGTTTGGAGGCTGAAATGATTTCCAGACACATGAACTTACCTTGCTTGAAACTGAGCGAGCTGCAGTGTCAGGATGGGAATCCAACCCTCACCTCCTGGCTTTTGATCCAAGTGTTAGGTTGAGTGTTTTATTTTGTTCCAAAAGTCCATTCTCTCAGATACCCCCAGGTGTGACATTCTGGAGGAGCACACGTGAGGGGGAAACAGCACATCCAGAACAACGGGGTTTCCTTGGAATGGTACGTGCTAATTAGAAGTTCATTGGGCCAATATGAATTAAAAATCACATTGAACAGCCTTGTACTCTCCTACTTCAAATTTTACTGTCAAAGAATGTTTTTCATACAGAGTGTTATGGCAATACTTAAGGAAAACAGCCCAGCCCTCACTAAAGGAAACATTTGAAAGTGAAGTGACACCTGAAAGTCTCCCTGAAGTCCCCTGAAAGACACTGTGCTGATTTTTAAAGTTTTCGTCTTAATGGCTCTTCAAATAGACCCTTTTATACAGAATTGATGCTTATATTTGGCTTTTTTCCTGTTTAATACTTCAAAACTCCAGGATACCAAAAAGCTCTCAGAGCCTTTCGCAGGAAGCAGCAGCTTCAGAGCAACTCCACGGCTCCCCAGACCCCAATAATGTCATTACATGCAACTCTAGAGCTTCCACAAGCACATAACCAGATGAACAATAAAAAGTAAGCAAAAAATCCCATTAGGAATTAATTAACTGATGTTCAATTACATCCACTCCTGCTCTGCCAGAGTCACTAACAAAATCAGCACGCCTGCAAAATGTGGAAAGGTTAAAAGAACAGATTAAGCACCCAGAAAAACACCACAGCATTTCTCTCGACACAACAGCTTATAATCATCTCTTTGGGTTTTATAAAGTTTAATGCATAACACTCCCTAGTCTTATATTTATGTTGTGTTTATTAATTCAGCATTCGAGCATCTACATTTTAAAAATAAATTCCTGCCTGGTTAAATACATGTTCTATTTGAAAGGGATTAGTTCTTCGCTTGTAGGATGTGCTGAAATCCATACCAGAAACTCTCTTTAAAAATAAAACTGCACCAGATGAACGACTCAAACACATCACGGAGAGGATTTTCAGCTGTCTCCAGAGCACTTTTTCAACGTCTTACTAAACTGACAAAGCCACAACATTTGGTGTTGGTTTGGTTTTTAATATAGACAGTTTTATATAGGAAACACCCTTCCAGAATATGTAAACAACAAATAGAAGAGAAAGGAGGGGAGCTGGGATTGGCAGGAAATATTATGCATTCATTTCTAAGTAACTACCACAATAAACACGGAAAAGCTTTGAATGAGAAATAAAGAGACTGCCCTGCAGGATGGTTTTCAGATCATTTATTACCAATAAAGTAAAAGACAAATTGAAAATCAGAAGGAGGGGGTGGGAAACATCACAGACACCAGAACACTTGCACAGAGCTAATCAGAGCTTTGCAAATGTTGGAACATAAATAATTTAAAAGGTATCTCTACCAATTAAAATATTCTTAAGAGGTACACATTGAGTTTGCTTGCTTCATAAAAATCAGGTGCTTTATCCCAAAACCGGAGCGTGAGGGGTATTTTGTGGGTTATTTTGCTTCTAACTAGGAACGACTAATGGCTACAACTTAAAACAACCTCCTCTTAGATCTGTTCCAAGTGGACTCACAGGGAGAGCATTTGTGGGAGCGATCCAGGGTCCGTGTTCTCCCAGAATCCCGCGTCCGACAGCGGCCAGCACCAGCAGCTCCAGGAGCGAGGTGCGGGGAGCGGCGGAGCGAGGGATGGGGCAACCCCGTCCCACAGAGCAGAGTGCGAAACCCCACGGGCTGTGGGGTGAGCTGGGCCTTCTGTTACACCACAAGGATGTCCTGGGGCAGAATTGCATCACCTGTTTGAGACACATCTCCCCAGTCTTGCAGCCTGAGGCCAAGGTGTTTTAAGGGTGACACCGCGCTGCTCTTGACCCCGGAGCGCTGCCTGCCCGACCGTGTCCTCTCTCATCCTGGGATTGTTTTAGGAGCTGCCTTTCTGAGGCAAGTACCAAAGGTGAAGGATGTTCTATTCTGAGCTAATAAATAAGTAAAAAACCCTAAAAACAACAACAAAAAACCCCCCAGTCCACACAAACTCAAGGCTTCCTTCCTGCTGCACTCTCCGTCTCCCAACTCCTTTCAGTTCCCTGGGATACACTTCCACACCATCCATCACACTTGCACAAACACACGTTCAAGCACAGCTCAAGAACAGGCTCCCGAGGCTGCCACTGACAAAACTCACCCCTGGGGCTGAGCATTGCCAAGTCCTCTCTAAGAGCTGCTCCAGGACCGGTGTTGCACGCCCACACCTCGGAGGAGTTTTGGAATACATGGAAAAGCTGTGTGCAGCTAAGACAGGTCTATCAGGTGTTTCTGAGAGATTACACCGCACAAAGAGCCACCACACGCTCCCCAAAGCAGATGCTCTCCACACTGCGCTCTGTCAACACAGGAAGAAAAGAAATCTGGGAAAAGAAGGAAACCTCTCCGTCTTATTTTCATCAAGGCACACGACGAACAAACTCATGTAACATTCCAGACAGACTTTCAGAGTATCTGAAGCCATTTCCTTTGGTCCCCAAACTCATCATGCACTCAGGAGAGGTTTCTCAGCAGCCTGCAGACAGGCAGAGGCTGCCCCACCCCAGTGACATCCCCGATCCCAAGGACACGGATTTTTGCCACGGCAAGCTCAGAGCTAAAAACCTGCCTGTCCTTTGCTACCATTTATCTCCTCCCAACCCCACCACAACAGTGTCTCACACCCAATCCAGCACCTCCTTTGCCATTCTGGGTCCCTCTGTCCAGCACTTCCTCTGAGCCTTGCTTTGTTTGCAGCTCCTTTAGTGCAGTCAGTGTGGGTAAAAACAAGGCACTTGTGGTTTTCCACCTCCACATCACGAAGATCTGGCTTTTCAACAACACGGGGATAGTTTCTGGCCTGGTATTCTCTGTTACAAGCCCTACTGCAAGCACAGAAACACTTGTGTGTCACACAGAACACAGGTTCCTCATCCCCCTAAGAACTGGAATCACACGATCGTTTCTCTGCTGCCTGGAGCTGCACAAGCAGTTCATCTCCTGCTCTGCTCAGAACCCCTCTCCTTCCCAATTTACACCTTCACACAAGACCTGAACGCCATATGTTAACATTTTGGTGTGTGTTAAACGCACAGTTCTGGGTTTTTCTCTGTTAGCCTTTTCCAGCAGTTTCCAGGGGATGGTTCTTCTGGAGAAAACACGATCTAAACTGAACTGCTTGACAGCTCTATGTGTAACCAAACGACCTCGTGGATTATCTGCAAGACAGTGAACCGCCCTTATTTTCTGCACATCACCACGAAGCACCAAATGGATCTCCACCTGCCAGGCACTACCCCACTACTCCTCCTTACCTGTCTGCCTTTCCTCTGGGAAGCACTTCCCGTTATTTTCACCTGATTACTGCGCTGCGGGGAAGGGGAGGGAACCCACGGCTTTTAGAGGCGAAGAGCCAAGTCCCTTACTAAGCCACGTTCCCACAGAAAACCGCGCTCGGGCCCGTTCTGACGCTTGAAAGCAGGAGTTTAGGAGCTGAGAGAGAGGGTCTGTACCTGCTCTTAGCAAGTGGAGTTAGCACAGTACGTTAGGGACGGATCGGAGCGCGAGGGGCGGCCGCGGTCAGCAGCCATCCGCGCCGCAGTCGCTGCCGAGGTACTCCGAGGTTTCCAGCTCCACGCTGGAGAGGAACCTGCGCGCGGCCTTGCGGCAGTTGTAGTCCAGCGTGGTGGTGTAGACAGTCTTGGCGTGCTTCGGGTAGATGATGGTGGTGCTGGTGAAGCGCCGGGGCCTGTGGCGGGGCTCGAAGCGCACCTCGGCCTTGTAGCTGCGCCACGAGCAGTTGGGCACGCAGACGACGGTCTGGCTGCACGAGGCCACGCTCAGGCCCACGGGCAGGTACACGTCGTCGATGAAGCGCTTCTCCGAGTCGTATCTCACCGAGGAGGTGTACCTGCAACGCAAGGGACGCGTGAGCTTCCGCCCGTGGGTTCGTGGGGAAGAGGAGCCGTCGGGGAGCGGGGCGGCTCCTCAGCCCCAGGAGCTGCCACCGCACGCAGAACCGTCTGCTGGTGTCTCGCACGTTTGTGGGATGAGAAAAGAGCCTCGCGTTAGCGGCGTTCCCGGGATTATCACCGCTCAGCCCAGCTGCCGGCACTACCGAAACTTCTTCTCAGCCCTGAGCTCTGTGAACGTACCCACCTCCTGCAAACTCCTGAGCCCAGGGGCCTCGATCCACGTTTGGGCTCGGCACACAAACATCCCAACTCCTCCGAGCCCGTGCAAGCACACGTTATCTCCTCGGCTTTGCCCTGCCAGGAATCACGCGGGAGCGCTCCGCTATCACCCCTGGCACGGGGCGCTCTCTGAAGACGAACTCCTGAAGGTTCAGCTGGCAGGAAAACACTCCAGTTTGCGCACCCAAATCCTCCCTGCCCGGGTTGCAAAAGGAAGTTTTCATCTCCTTCGCGCTGCCACAGCTCTGTGCTGGCTTTTCCACTAATGAAGGAGTTAACTGCCTCCAACTCCACAGCACAGGCTCCTTCCCCACACCAGGACATAATTCTCCCTACCCTCCCCTGCACTAGGCTTCCATTTGATTTTATCAGTCTCCCTCTAATTGCACAGTCATCAAGTGGGAGCCTTCTTTTCTCATTACTGCAAATCATGGTGTTCAAAGGAATAATTCACAGGCTGTGAAGTGATGCAGCGCATTAAAAAAAAGAATTACGGACTCCTCTGAATGTTACCATTTCTTTCAGCTCACACAACCAGCCACAGCTGTTAAGATAGAAAGTGCTTATTATAAAACCATGAGGTTGCAAGAGCAAAATTTCTTTCCCTTAATGAAACCATCCTAAAAAGATCTTTGAAGCTCTTCCCTCATGATTACCTCCCGGTTAATCAGTTGAAAGGCAACATTCTGGAGCAGTGCAAGGAAGGAAAAGCAGGAGAGTAAAATATAAGAAAGTCCTCCTGGAAAAATAACCAACAAAACAACCAGATGGGTGGGATTAAAAGAGGCTGAGCACTCCTTCAGCCTGTACAAATGTCCAGGTCCAGGAATGTACAGCTGCGGTGAACAATGGCTCTGCAAATAAATTACCTTGACTCACAGGCACTGATAAGGCCTAACTGCTCCTTTACAGGCCAACTCCTCCAACTCCTTCCAAACGAGATGACTGTAGCACAGTATTTACCTTATTTCCTTCGGTGGTAAAGGGTCAAACTCAACTCCTTCGCCAAAGGATAAAGGACACAATCTTGGAGGGCAGCTGGAGAGAACGGGGCTGGGGGAGAACACGGAACTCTGCAAAAAAACGCAAAACGTTTCATGTTACCATTTTGTTGTAACTTTTATGTTACAATGCAGTGTATTCTCAGGAAAACAGATTTATTCATCCCTTGGTATGGAGCTGTTGAGGTTTGGGAGGGCCAGCTAGTCCAAGATGTGCTACAGGTGCATCCTTCAGGCCTGACTCCACACTGGTCTAAAGCATCCAAGAAGTGGCATTTTTTGAAGATAAGATCCTAACTTCAGGAGCTTAATTCAGAGGAGCCACTCTGGGAAATGAGAGAGGAAGGCAACCCCTCGGTGCAGTGCAGTCTGTTCCCTGTATGAACCCACGCCCAAGTTATAACCAACATTTTATAGGCGTCTGAGAGCTCTCTCCTTGCTGGATTCGCCCCACGCACCCACGGGCAGACGGCAGCAGGAAATTATCCCAGGGCACCTCGCCGTGAGCCACCTCCTTGCTCCACAGCTACGCCCTGGCTCCTGTTTGAAGGCATTAAATCCACCCTAATTCACACACAACTTGCTGGGAAGGATTAACTCATTCCCGCTGAGCGGTGATTCACGGACTGTCCCTGTGCTCCCCTCCTGGACACTCAGCACCGTGAGCTGACACCAAATCCCACAGCCCAAGGAAACCAAAGCAGCCCTGGAGGGATGGAACCCAACCCGTGTGTGGTTTTGAAGCCACCTCTGCACGTGTGTTTACTATCGAGGGGCGAGAGGGCTGTGGGCATCTTTCCCACCTACGGCCTTTTCCAATTTCACAGCAGCACCCCTGTAGAAAAAGGATTTTTCCTCTAAATCTGCAGTCTCCAAAGTATTTGTACCAGCAGCTCAACATCCAAAAACTATTTGGTGAAAAAACCAAATTAACCGAAACCATTGTTTATGCAGAAAAAAGTTACTACTCCGGGTTACTCTGGAATAACGGGAGTTCACTTTCCACAGGGATTTCCAAAGACGTGCTGCGATGCCGCCTCAACCCCGACCTGGGGCAGGAGGGAGAGGAGCTTCCCTTGCACCAAGAACCGAGACCAGAGCTGGAGGCTTTGTAAAAAGCCCGGGCCGGCCCGGTTCCCGGCGGGACCCTTCCCTGCCGGCGCAGACCCGCTCCGGGACACGGCAGCGGCCGGAGGGCTCGGTTACAGCGGAGGCAAACAGCGGGCGGCTGTTCCAACCCATCCCCACTCCGGTCACCCCCGCGGGTCGCTTTCCACCCTGCTTTCCCCGCGGGATGCCCGGGGCCGCCAGCGCGGGGTCCCGGGCGGTGCAGCACGGCGGGGAACGAAGGGCAGCGGCTCCTGCGGGGCCCCGCACCTGCCGCGCCGGAGCTGCTGGTCCCGGAGGGTGCCGGCGGGTCCCGGAGGGTGCCGGCGGCCCCGGGCAGCAGGGAGGGGCCGGTACTCACCGCGGCGGAGGGCGCGGGCGG
>VXBT01010108.1:121881-186800 GCA_013400235.1 Oriolus oriolus
GGGCGGCGGCGCGGGCGGGGCTGCCCGAGGAGAGCAGCCAGGGCGGCGGGGCCGGGCCGGGGCTCGGGGGCAGCCCGGAGTCGGGGCTGTCGAGCCCGGAGTCGCCCCGCTTCCTCATGTCCGGGAGGTCGGGCACCTCCCGCAGGCTGAGCCGCCCCACCATGGCCGAGNGCGCCGGGGGCGGGGCGTGCCCCGGCCCGAGTCCCTCCGGTGTCCCGGGATCCCTCCGGTGTCCCCGTCCCGCTACTGTCCCTGTCCTCCGGATTTCCCCCGTCCTCCCGGTGCCCCCCTGTAGCCCCGGTTCTCGCCGTCTTCCCGGTGCCCCTGTCCTCCCGGTGACCCCATCCCCGTGCCGCCGTCCTGCATGCCAGCCCGACCGCTGCCCCCTCGCTGGCAGCCGCGTGGAATTAGACACTGGAAGGTGGCGGAGTCACCGTCCCTGGTTGAAGACAGACCGGACGCGGCGCTCAGCGCTCCAGTCTGGGTGACAAGGCGGGGGTCGGTCCCGAGGTGGACTCGATGATCTCGGAGGTCTTTCCCAACCCAAATGATTCTGCGAAACCAGCCCCGACGTGCTGCCCCCCAGCATCCCTGGTCCAACCCACAGTGCGCCAACCCAATGCGATGCCAGCACGGATTTTGGGGAGCACTGAAAGAGCTGCCAGATCCTGGTGGGCTGCCCCCACCTCCAGTGGTGCTTTCCCCAAGAGCAGGGATTTTGGCAGCTGGGTTAAGTCCCCCAAATTTTCCCTCCAGGCTGCTCTTTCTCCCTCCCCACTCCCGAGCGTTCGGACTCAGGCAGCAGCGCTGCCGCCCTTAATTGCATTCTTCAGGCAAAGCTGCCGAAGCCGAAACAAGAGAACTGAAGGAAAAGGTCTTTCTAGCACTACAGGAGACCGAGGGAACCTTTTTTGGAAAATCCTAATGAAATAATCGCGCCATGTCATCAGATTCGGTGGGGGAATACTCTTGTGGAGGGAAAGCAACTCCGCAGCCGGCCAAAGTCAACACTCCCCTGCACAGAAAGCAGCAGTCTGGGCTGACGGGCCCAGCACAAGCGAACCCAAACCTCTGAAAAAAATTCCTTCCCTGCCCCAAAATTAAAAGCAGAGCAGAACTTTCAGCCGTAGGCGTCTGTGGTTTGCAGCTATGCGGTGCTGGGAACTCCGGAGACTTCCTCAAGGAATTTACATTCCTTTGAAGAAATACTATGAGGCTGTTTGTCTTTGCTGAAAAATGCAGATGGCAAGAAAAAGAACATTAAAATTTTTGACTGAAATCTTTGGGGTCTGAGCAAATGTGCTGGACAGGTGTTTTCTTCCTTTTGATTTAAGTGTATCCCCCCCAAAAAAGAGATGCTGGTCTCTGCAAGCAATAGGAAAGCTGATCACTCCTCGCTCCAAAATCTCCCATAAAAGCCCTTTATGAAATCAGATGCCTTGGAAGGCACTGGAGCAGTTTCCAGATGAACACAATCACCATTTCAGAGCTGCTGTGCAGCTCCTGGGTGAAAACCCACGCTGCCAACAACCCACTAAGTGCAATTTAGGAGGGGGGAACTTGTGGCACATCCCAGCAGTCACCTCCGAGGGGTGAGGGTGCTCCCACTGCCGCTCCCATGGGCATCAGGGTCCAAGTGAGAGGGATCTCAGTGCCTGGGATAAGCAGAGCCCCACAGGCTTCTGGAAACCTTCCTGCTCCTTATTTACTAGCAAAAAACCTCCCATTCTTTGGCTTGACACAAAGGATAATTCTTTGTGCCCTTCCAGGCTCTCATTTCGGGGCTTCGCAGCCCACACGAGGGTCTCCTGCAGCACCAACATCCAGACCTGCCACTCTGCCTGCCAGGGCGAAAAGGAAGTGTTTAACCAGAATTTTAATTGCTCGATAACTCGAATGCTATTGAGTCACTGTGTACAGGGGCTCTGCTTTTCAGGACATGTACTCTGCCCTCTCGGGAAGTCTGACTGGTTTATTTAAGTCTCTCAAACCGTACCAACCTGTGCCATCCCTGATGGCATTGGAAATCTTTTCCCCTGCCTGTTTGCCCACATTATTTACTCTTTAACTGCCCACACACATGGGCAGGACAGGGCAGATACAAGTCTGTTATCAAGATCCTCCTTCCATAAAGGACTTTCCACCAGGCCGGGCGTGCTTGGCTTTATCAGCAACCAAACCCCTGGCGATGCCACGCGGGGGCTGGCGCCGGGAGAAGCAAACCAAAAGGATCCCGTGTTATTTGACAACGATGGAAAGCTCTTCCCAAAGGATGGGGAACGCCAGGCTGTGCCACAGAGGAGCTGCGCTCACCCAGCACTGGGACTGACGGCAGCGCCGCAGCGATGAGCGCCGACAGCGCGGGGCCGAAGCTGCGAGATTTCATCAGCTTTTACAGCCCTGCTGCCACCGCCCTCGTGGAGCCAAGGAAAGGCTCGTGGAGGTTTGGACATCATCACTTGGACGCTCAGAGTCCTGGCTGTAAATCCGGGGAAAGAAAGGAACACCCAGCGCCCGGCGCGGGCTCTGCCCAAGGGCGGAGGGGGCAGGACCAGCAGGAGAAAAGCAAATGAGTCATTAATTCTCGGAGCGAAAGGAGCTGCTCCAGCGTCAGGCAGCGCAGGGAAAAAGGCACTGCCCCTTAATTAATTTCAAAGGCAAAATTAGGATCTCTCAGAAATCTCCCCTGCAGTGGCAGACGGCAGAAATGATGTGATTATTTAGGGGCGCGAGGTCGGGAGCGCCGAGCCACCCACGCGGCTGCTGTGAACGCGGATGCTGCCGGAGAGGAGAAGGTGGAAAAGGCAGAGAGGAGCTGCAGGAGCAGATGGACAGCAGGGAGTGCTGGGTCCAGCACGTTTTGGGTGAGGTCCATCCCATCCGCTGGGGTTTGCAGCGTGGCAGCTGTACAGAAAACACCCAGCAATGAGCATCAGCAACCATTTAATTCATTTTAGTGTCACACCCCACATACAGGCAGAATTACACCCCGGCCTGAAACCATAAGAAGTGGCATTTAGTACAGAAAACACATAATCATCCTTTATTCCCCAAAGCTGTAAACTCCAAAGAGCTAATGCACAAATAGAGACCTGCCAAATCTAATAAACACCCAAGAGCCAGGGGCACAAAACTCTTACAGCTGAAGTAGAAAACTGGATTTGCTCTCCGAAAGTGGAACTCCAAACACCCAGCCCTGTGGCCATCTTCAAAGGCTGAAACTAAAAATTCATTTCTCCTTTTATTTCCTCTTATCTACAGAATGAAACGCAGAGAATGAAATGGGGGAAGCCTTTGGGTAAGACACACGATGATAACTTCAACATCGTCTCCAGCTATTCATAATTCAGTGAGCGACGTAGCCTTAGACAAAGCGAAGAAAAACTCATCTAAAATAAATAATTCAGCCCCCCGTGGGAATAATGAATCCCTGCAAACCCATGTCCCCTCCTCTCCAGCTCTGCAGTGTGGTAACTCGTGAGCCATCCTGCAAATGCACCTTGAGGTAACCTGTCCTTGGGGAACGGCTGCTCAGAATCTCAATGTGCCCTCAACTGTTCCTTCTTTTGCCACCCAACGGGGAATCAGGAGAGGAAACAAACGAGGCCACAGCAGATTTGTAAAACTGGAGTGATGAGAAACTGCTGTCCCTCCCCACAGGTGTTGTTGCTGCCCTTCACTCCCCATCCCAGTGAAGCTCTGGCTTTGGGTGGATGGAGCTCATGTTCCTGGAGTCTGATCCCCCCCTCCCCGATGTGCAGCAGTGATTTTTACAATCCCTGTGAGTACAGCCCCTAAATAAATACAGTCCTAAGGCCCAAACTCACCCTGGTGGGGAGCATGACCCTCCCAGGAAGGCATCTGACAGCATGGCTGTTCCTCACCGGCCACACTGGTCCAGGACTTCTCTCCTGCACATGCAAGTGAAGCTTGAGTTAAGTAACACAGGCATGACCGGTTGATCTGCCCTACACCCATGTGGGATTCACTCATGGTTGGGCACATGCCTTCAAAGTCTCCCAGAAAGGGCACAGAGGAGTTTGGGAAGAAATCCAGCAGTGCTAATGACAAGGTGAGGGCTCCCTGCACGGAGACTCCTTGGGGAAGCATCCACTGATCCCAACCCTGCTCCACGCTGGCTCCGTGGCTGGGAGCCAGGAGCTGGGCCATGGGAAGAGGGGCCTGGGTTATCCAAAATATTTCACTGCTGGTTCTCCTCCCCTCTGCACTGCTGCAAGCTGAAGCTCAGAGGAGGAGGAGGAGGAGGAGGAGGAGGAGGAGGAGGAGGAGGAGGACAGGAAGGGCCTTGAAGCCTGAGGCTGCTGAAAGCCTCCTGTCCCGGGAAGCAGCCCTGGCTGCCTGATAGAGCCAACACCTGCAGGGCAGCAGAGGTGCAGAGGCGACACATCCCTGCTTGGGACACACCAGCTGGAGTGAGACTGAGGGGCTGCAGCAGTCTGACACTCGCTCCATGAAGGGCTCTTTGTGGAGACAGGGAGAGACGCCCTGGGATCTCCCACTGGGGACAGCGGGCGAGCCCAGCACACGCCAGGGAAATACCAAGCAGCTGGAGAGGGCTCCACACATGTCCTGCTCGGCCTTTAAGCTGTAACAGCGGTCGAGGCTGCCAGCTGGTTGGCAGGAGCTTTGCCAAGGTGCAGAAGGCATTAATTCAGCCCTTTCCTCCTGTTCTCAAAAGGATTTGCCTTGCTGTTTCACGGTGCTTTATGCATGCCTGCCCTGGGAGCAGGGGAGAAGGCTGCCTTGGGCTGCCCTCCTGGGCATCTCATTGATTCAGTGGGGCTGCAGGTGCCTGGATCCCAGCTGTTACAGGGTTGGGGTTTTGGTGGTGGTGATGGTTTGGGGTTGGTTCCCCCCCACCCCACAATAAATAATGAATGAGAGGAACAACTCTGCAGCAGGGAGTGAGCAGTAACACAGAACTCAGGCAAAACCCTCAGTGCTGCAGCAGGAGCTCAGGAGGATAAAAGCTGCGACACCGAGTGTATCACAGCCACACAGTCTCTGAATCCACCTAAATCGTTTCTGTAGCTGCTGGCTTCCACATGCCTCTATTTTCTCCATCACATGGACCTGGCAATGTCCTGGGTTTCGCTCCTGCTAAGCTAAGGTCAAACACCTCGGTCAGGTTCTTCCTCGGTCTGGAAGCGTCGCAGCGCGCGGTGGTTTGAGAGCTCACAGGGATCGGGAGTGACGGCCCAGGGGCGCTCCGGCAGCACACCGTAAATCACGAGCCTGACGAGCTCTGCTCCCCCTCACCGCCGCCAGTCCCGAGCCACGGAGTTCCCTTCTGCTCCCTCAGAGTCTCTTTTTGATGAGTTTCTCCAGTTTCCGTATCCGAGAGGATTCCTGCTCGGGCGTGGGAGCGCTCAGCGAGAGGGAGCCGGTGCTGTCCCCGCCGGGGGGAGGAGCGGGGAGGCGCAGGCGGAAAAGATCCAACATGCTGCTCTGCTCGCTCCTCTTCAGGCCCTGAGGGAGCAAAGGACAGGAGTCACCGATCTGGGAGCAGCTGCAGCAGAGCCCATTGCAAACCTCGACCTCCTGTTCACCCCCCAGGAGCTGCACAAAGACCTCTGGGTGACCCAGGAGCAGAGCAGGTATGAGGATGTGAAATGAACTGGAAATCTTTTCTTCAGTAGCAGCTCTACTTCCAGAGTAAATACACTTGACTTACAGTGCTCCTCCCACCCCCAAGCCCCTCCAAATTCACACTGAAATAAAGTCCCCAACAACCCCAAAGCAGCACTTGGGGATGAGCAGAAGCCCCGGACAGGTTCCAACCTTCATGTCGAGGATCTTCTGGAATGTGTCGGTGCTGCAGTCAGCGAGGAGCTTGATGTAATTATCCACAAACACAACCGGGGGCTCGTGTGGAGCCATCACCACCTGCCAAGACAAGCGAGATCAGATCAGACAAATAACAGGAGTCAAAGGCAGTGCCCAGTCAACTCTGGCACAGGAGTGACAGCACGATTCACTCCTGAAATACAGTGCTTAAGGAACAAGAAAGAGGCTGCCTGTAAGAGAGGTAAAGTGAGTGAAGAGAAGCAGAGAAAGGAGCAGGGAGGAAGCTGGGTCTCTTTCAGCACAGCAGTGGTGCTCAGGGGCTCTGCATCACGTTTCAAAGAGCAGCATGACTCTGTCTGTGGCCTGTGGGCTGGCAGGCACTGGTGCATTGTTAAAGCTCAAGATTTTATCATGTTGCATGGGGAAGACAAGCTGGGGAGTCGCTCAGGGGACAGCGCTGGGGCGGTGGTGACACTCACAAAGTCCCCAGAGATCAGGCAGCCTGGAAGCAGTCCAGACCCTCGCTTTGGCTGCGTGTCCCTCTTGCTCCCTCCTGCCTGGAGGAGGACACACAGCGGGTCACAGGGGAGTATGACAACACCCTGTGGCCACTCCCTCGGTCCCCAGGACAGCGTGGGCCAGAGCTCTCTGCTCTGCAGCTCTCCTGACACGTCACCGACGGGTGAGCAGTGCCACTCTGTCCTTGGGGTGCAGCTCCTCTTGGACAACCCTCTGCAGAGACTGGGATGAAGGATGTGAACCCCCCCCACCACCATCTGCCCAGGAGCAATGGTAAAAGACAGGGAAAAAAATCAAAATAGCCTCAAAGCTGGAAAGATGATCCCTCATTGATGAGCTTTTCTTACATAAGCAGCAAGCTCCACAGAGAACACGTCTTTTGATAATGCTAGGCAGCCAAACCATCCTTCTGGGGAAGAGTGTGCATGTGTGTGTGTAAATGGGCAGAAACAGCACCAGACCAGACTCTTCCCTGTCTCCAAAAACATTTCCATATGTTTGCACTGACCCAGCTCACCCCACACCATATTCTGTCACCAAGACATTTCTCTCTTTCCCTGCACTTCAGACCAATGAAACATCATAGCCATGTATACACTTATAAATCCTTAATTTACAGCCCTTGTAAAAACCTTCTGCCAAGATGAAAAGCTGGAGCTTCAGACAGCACAGCCAGAGGAGAAGGGGAAGAGCTCTGCGGGACGTGCACAGCCCGGCGCCCTCCTCCCCGCTCCCATCTGTGCTTCGTGGGGCTCAGCTGAATGGGTTTGTTTGTGCTGTCCAAGGGCCCAAAGTCTGTCCTCCTGAACTACCTGCCCCAGAACAAGGCTGGGAACACAGCCTGTAGCTCCCAGCTGCGCCTGTTTGATCCCCAGTTCCAGAGCCCTCGCGTGGGGCCACAAGCGCTTTGCGCAGCAGCAGGGCCAGCACGGGCTGGGTGACACAGCAGTGCCACTGCTGCTGCACAGCCTGGGGACCTGCTGCACTCCTCGTGCTGCTCTCCTCTCCAGCGTGATGCTAAGGGCAGACAAATTAACTCCATCACTCTTCTGATTCACACGCAAGCTCCGAGGAAAGGCCAGTTCTGTACGCACCAGGCACCAATCTTCCCTGCTCCCGTTAGCACAAACCAGGATATTTTTATTCAGGTCATTTCTAAGAAAATTTAGGCTACGATTCACTAACGCCTCAGTCACCTTATTGCAAAAGCGAGGAGCTGGAGAATTCCTGTCTGAATCCAGAGCACAAACTCAGCTGTGACATTCCCCTGGGCACGGGAGCAAAGCCACACTGAGCAGCGGGCGAGGAGGGACAGCGCGGGCTCCTCACCCCCCCTTGCCTTGGCTGTGGTTTACAGGAGGCTCTGGCTGGCAGCTGCCTGTCCTGCCTGACCCCAGGTCCCACTAATTCCCTCACAGGAATGCCTTCCCAGCATTGCTGGCCAGCAGGGGACAATCCCATCACCCGGGAGGGCACAACTGTACAGCTCCCACAGCTTCTCCTGGGATCAAACCTGACTTCTCCCTCCAGCACCAAGTGGGGAGGGCAGATTGCTTTGCTTGTTGCTTTTTACGAAGACATCACACTGCTTTTGGGTCATTTTCCAGGCACCAGGTCTGGAAAATGAAAAAGGGCTCTGGTGAGTACAGTAACCCAGACATGTTTGCACTGGCTGTTGCACTAGACAGTAAACAGGTGACTCAAGCACAGCTTGGCTCCCCTGCGTGATGGAGTCTGCACAAAGGCCTGGAGTAACCTGAACCCTGGGGGTTTGCCCCACAGCACACACTCACGGATGCAAACTCTGATTTTCACGAGCTCCTGAGGGAACTTGGTGGCCCCAGCTCTCCCAGCAAGCAGAACTTGAGCCCTTGGTTGCCTTGAAAAGTGAGGGTGAAAACTCAGAAGTGGTATGAGGAGAGAGTGGGGGCAAACCCAAGGGGAGAGAGCCAGGTCTGCAGAGCAGCTGGCAGAGCCCCCGGCCAGGCTCACAAACGTTCATGTGCAAGTGCAGATCGCTGCATTCAAAGGAAGGGCCCCCTGGAATTCGCTCGCTCCGATTCCCAGTCCAGCAGTCTGGCTGGCAGGTTATCAAAAGTCTTGAGTTACCTTCAGGATCATTTCAGCCCGAGTCATGCCTTTCACCACTATCTTTGTGTAGCTGGCAGGAGCCTTCCTCACCACTTGGGACCCGATGGAGGGCAGATCCAGGAGAACCATCTTCAGAGAGTGAGTGTCCAGCAGCAGCTGCAGGAGTTAACCACACTCTGTTAGTCAGGCCCTTTCTACCAAGATCCATCAGCTGCTGCAACCCAACATCCTTAAAAGTTTAACACTTCCCACAGTGGGAAAAGTCCTGGTAATTGGACTGCAGGAACAGGAGAGACTGACCCATGTAATGACACTTCCAGGGACACGATCACCTGTGGCTGCACATCAGCACCGTGGCTGATTTTAACAGAGCACTGCTCTGCTGCCTGGCAATGACTTATGGCAGCCCAACATCTGGCACATCAGGCACAGACTTCCAGTCCTATCCCCCAGCAGGATAAAGTGAAACAATCTTGATTACCTGGAGCTGTACCATGATTTAGATACCGAGGTCAAATGAACCAACACCACGCTTCCTCCTGCACCCAGCCACCCACAGTGTCAGGTTTGCTGCCTTTACTCAGCCACTTGATTGGGGCTTCTTTCCTTAAAAACTGTCACAATACAGCTGCACTGAGAACTGCTCACAGCCTGGATGTTGTTTGTTACCACCCCAGCAAATAAATAAGCAGCAGCCATGAAATTCAGCCCAGACAGAGCAGCGCTGTCTGATGACAAAATGCTGTGGGTTAGGGCTCTTTCAGAGCAGAATTAGCCCCAATACCACACTCCTCTGATTGCACAAAGTATGCCTGAAGAGACAAGACCAGCGAAGAACAGAAATTTGCAATCAAACTGGAGGAAGAGCAGCACAGTTTCTCCAGACAGCAGTGAGTGTGAAAGCCCGCCGGGCTGTCGGCACCCCCAGAGCGTTTCCTCAGGAGGGGAACTGGGGAAGCTCGTTCTGGAGGGGGACACAACGTTCTGGGCACTGCAGAACCCCCAGCAGTGACCACAGCGATGTGAACACTGGCCTCAGCACATGTGGGAATGCAAAGGAACACACGGGGCTGAGCTGTGGAGGAGGAGGAGGAGGAGAGGCAGGTCAGGCTGGCTGGAATCTGGAGCCCGTTCTCTGCGGCAGCGTGTCCTCGCTGGGCGCTGCCTCCTCACGGCTTGCACAGGAAGAATTGATGCCATCCATCTCCCCCTGGGGAGCCAGGAATGAGCACAGATGAGCAGCTCTGTGCACCCCAGGCTGCTGGAGCCCACAGCTCAGGCTGCCATAGCTGCATTCCTGTGTGTCTCCCAGGGACCCCAGAGAGGGAGAGATTCCACGGCTGGGGAATTCACATCTTTCCCACATGAACTCTCTCGTGGCTAACAGGAGTTCTGCACACTCTGCAGCTTTTCCCACAGGCACAGCTCTTGCAGGCTCTATCCCCTCACCCCATTTTCCCATTACCCATTCCAGGCCCCTGGCATTGCTACCTCACTGCCAAAGCTCGCTGGGATGCGGAGTTGTTAAGTCAGAGAAGAAAACACAGAAAGCAAAACCCCACAGGTCTTGTTCCCTGCACCCAACACCTCCGTAAATACCGCCCCAGGATCCATATTCCAATCATAATTACTAGCAAACAGCAAGAAAAGCTTTGTGTAGGACCAGAAAGGCCAGGAAAACATATTCCCCAACAACATTTGCACCAGGGAGGAGAAAGTGGCATGGAAAGAGGTTGGTGGGTGACCAGCAGGGTTCAAAAGATGTTAAAGGAACTGGGGTTCTGCATGCTGCAGAGAGAGATCAGCTGCTGAGACCTCTGTGCCCCCAGCCCCAGGGAGGCATGTCCCACTCCTAACGAGATGCATTCACTGGGAATCAGCCTAATGAAAACCTTCCCAGTCTGCCTGAAAGAAGCAAATTGGGCCTGTTATTCCCATACAGGAACATTCAAACCTTTTAACATTAGACACAAGCCCACTGCTGGTTAATCACTTCAGAAGCTTATTTAAAAAAGACTCCCTTTAATCACTCTCAGGTTATTGCTCATCGCACAAGACGAGCGGGCACCGAGCTTCACTCATTTGCTTTCCATTAAGGACGAGGAAGGTTTTGATGTAAAGCTCCTGTTTCATTTTGCAGACACTGCTCAGAACCATCTTTGATGCCTAAAACCCAAGCAGCTTTGAAGGTACCCATTTGAAGCTCACGGCAGTCCCATTAGGGATGGGCCTGCTTTTTTTTTGCTTTTCCTTTTATTTTTATGAGCCCACAGGACCAATAAGCTCGATGTGCAGGGGACAGACGAAACCCTGCCTCCTCCAAATCTCATCCTCATACAGCAGCAGGGTCCCAGCCTCAATTTGTTGAACCCAAAAGCCATCAAATATGACAGCCAATGCACCTACTTCTTCTTACCTGCTCTGCACCCACCATGCTGATGGGTTTGCACTTGAAGAGATGGTTAATGAACTTGGGAATGAAGGAGCTGCAGGAGAGATACCAAATGACACAATTACATCAGAATATTTGCAGTCAGACAGTCTTCTGTGGTGACAAAGCATGCAGAACCAAACCAGGATGGCTTCCACAAAGACACCCCCTGAGTGCCAGCTTCCCAAGCTGACCCCAGACATGTTAAATATACTAAATTAAAAAAAAATCCCAACCCTTAGGCACAGCTCTTTTGCTTTAATCCCTCCTCATTTCAAAGTTCATTGAGAAGCTGCACACATACTCTAGGTAAACAAATGGCTATAAACTAAATATGAAGTATTACAGTGCAAGGTCAGCAAACAAACTATTGTGCACCATAAAACCAGCAACACACCAGCATCAGCCTCACTGTCCGTGAGTGGAAGTATCTTGACTGTATCCAGAACCTACATTTTCCTGCACACAAGTAATTCCATAACATGCATATTACACACTGAACTTGAGGTGCAGCCAAGGCTGGAGGTCTGCTGGGCCCTGGACACTCACACAGAGGCACCCTTCCAGAAAGCTCCTGGCCAACACAATCAAGACAAGAAAAAGTTTTGTGAGAAGGAAAACACCATTGCCATATTTTACTGCCATGGACTTGAGACTCAGAAAAACGACTGCCCAGCCAGAGAGAGCTTGGTGAGGATGGAAGCCCAGTATTTGCCACTTCAGAGCATCAGCTTTGGTTTCAGCTTTTTGCCTCTTGATTGGAGGCTTTGAGGCAGTTCCATTCCCCAGTGGAGGAGCAGATGCTCCCTCCCAGCAAAAGCACTGCCTGGGCACCTGCAGGACAAGCTCCTGCCCGACTGCTCCAGCAAGGAGCAGCACCAGGAAAGCTCAGGAGCTGCGTGAGCAACAAACTCTGTCAGGACAACACCACTTGAACAAGTCTTCCTCTCGCTGCCTTGTTTTTAATGCACTCTGCCTCTTTCACATGCCCTCCTTTGGCTGAATGCCTGCAGGGCTCACATTTCCAGGACTTGTCCATGACCTGATGGCAGGTCTTAGATTTTAATGGCTCTGTCCTAAGTGAGTTTCTGTCCTTTGGGCTGAGGCTGTTGGTGAGGATGATCTAAATTCAGCGTGGTTTCCCCCTCGCATCTGTTAAGCTCTTTGTTTCCTCCCCACAAAGCAAGGAGCACGGACAGCATCTTGTTTGTCCTGCCACCTGTTTTCCAAGCTAGGACATTTATTTCTCATCCTTTCTCATGGAAGAATGACAAAAGTGTAGCTCAGGCACGCAGCGTGCCAAGCTGCTGAGCAAACCCAAAGGAACGGTTCGAGGAAGAGCCCTTACAAGCAAAGGTTCCTTCCCTTCCCCTTCCCTCAGACACAGTCACTACCTCTCTCAGTGAATCATTTCATCCTGGAGAGGTGTCAAGGAGAACTATTTCAAACTACTGTTGAGAACCAGCTACTGGGCTGCCCCCGAGCAGCTTCGAATTTGGCCACCAGAGAGACAACCTTGGCAACAGAACAGAAAGAGGAGGAGGAAAACAAGCCCTGTCTGCACAAAAGCATTACAGTGGAGATTTAAGCTATCTGTTTTAAAAGTCTATTTTTCAGGTCTATAACTAATTCCCAGAGGGCAATTAGAGAGTGATGAGCACAGCTGGAGCTTAGGTGATCCCAGAAAATGATAAATTGGCAGCAGGTCTGGATGCAGCAGCTCGCTGCTGGCAGAACAGTGCAAGAAATTAATTGTACCTTTGATAGTGTGGGTAGATCCAATTGTCCCTCCCTCTGCAAGGTCAGGCACGGAGCTAAAGCTCATGTTGTGTATGAGAAACAGGGTGAGCCTTTCCTTCTGCAGGGTGGCAGACTGGCAGCCCAAGGTTCCCCTTTCCCTGTTGGTTTTAATCTTCTTTTCTAGCTAACCACACAATCTCCCACAGACAGCATTCTGCCTTGCACAAAACAATTCCCAGGCCCCTTTGGATGGCCACCCACCATCAGTGCAGAGGGGTAAAGCGACCTTCCATCCCCACATGCCTCTTATTTCACGCTGCCTTATTGGAAACAGCTTCCCAACTCCAGCAGGACAGACAAGACAAACTGTAAGAGCCAAGCACTGCTCCGGAATTTTTTTTCCCTTTTTTTTTGGACTAGCAGAGACCATCAAGAGCAGTTGCACTTAACAGAAAAATGCACTGGAGCCTCTTGCCTAGGCTGGACTCGATGCCTGATGCTCTCAGAGTACAGCAGGCAATCCTGATGTGAATAATACGTGCACGTTCAGGGGTAACGCTCTGCACGAGGCTCTGTGCTCTGAACGCCTTTACTCCCTGCACAATCGCAGCTAGATTGGATGCCAGAATTCATTTACAGCTTCAGCTATAAAAACTGAACCCAGCAACCCCCCCCTAGAAGCAGATAAGTCCCCAGTGTCACAATAAAGCAGCGCGAGGCAGATGAGGAACCCGAGGCGCACAAACCACAGCATCTGAGAGGCTCCCATCCAACGGGAGCGGCTCTGCCAAAGCCTGCGCTCCCCTAATCCCCTGCACCGATGATGCATCAGACACAATGCCTTGCTGAGTGAGGCACAGACAGACGTGCAGCCACAGTCTGTCTGTCTGTCTGACGGGCTGAGCTACTGCAGGACATCCCTCAAAGCTTCTGGTGTCGCTGAGTCACCGCGGCCAGGGAGGGTTTTGCTCTGCCAAGGCGGTGACCAGGCCTTGCCCAGGCTGAGCTCAGCCCTGAAACGTGCAGGAGCCCCCACATCAGCACCTTCTCCCCACCAAACTCCTCTCACTTTCCAGCTGGAGCACCTGGAAGGACGCAGCACCCACCACGCTTGGCTGCTGCTAACGGAGGAGCCGCTTCCCCGGCGAGGGGGAGAACTGGTTTGTTTTTCCCGTCCCTCAGCTCTAATCTCTTCCTCGTTGAGGTCAGGTCACGGACTTCCCAAACACATCCCAGCATAGCAGCCGTGGCTTCGCTGCCGTGGGGTTTGATTTCAAAAAGGATAAGGTGCAGAGAGAGCTGAGCCCCCCACCCTGCCTGCCAGCACCTCCCGGAAAGCCGACGGCCGCTCGCCATCCCCGGGGAGCACCGCTCGCACATCGGTCAAAACAAAGCAAAAATGACAAATTAGGTTAGAGGATTGATGCAATTTCTGATGGCCATTTTTCTTCTCTCTAGACTTGGCTCAGAGCCCGCTGTTTTAAATTTAGTGACTTTAGCTGCCTTCTCCCCTGTGGTCCTGTAACTCAACACTCGCGCTTTATACAATCCATTAGAGCTGAGAAGTGGCAGCTCGCAGAGACACAGGCATTAACATGTGGAGAAGCACAAGGGCTGTTAAAAGGATTTTCAGCATTGTGGGGCACACAAAAGGCCAGGTATTTATACTGGCCCAGCCAGCGTATTCCATAAGAATTCAGAGTTTCAAAAACACAAATATTTGTACGCATTAAAACGCATTTGAAGGAGATCGGTGCTCCCTTACCACTGGGCTGGTTCTCCTTAACACCAGATTGTACAGACCCAGCAAAATCAGCCTTCAGGAACCCATTTTCCCCTTCTACACCTGATCCACGGCACAGTGAGTTCAGACTGTGTCTTAATTTTAATGTGCTGCAGAGCAGAACTACAGCTGTCTTTAAAAAAAGGTTTAGGAGAAGAGCAGTGGCTTCTGTGCTCAGGGATGAGGACACTCAGATGGGAACTTCACTCAAATCTGAGAGCTGTTTCATCTAGAGTTTACTTGGTATGTGCCTAGCAATAAAGTTAAAAGGGAGGCAACTAAGCTGAGGTATTAGGAGTGTGCTGTGAACAGCTGAATAAATGGGGGGTTTTATTTATCCCATAAAATTCAAGTGTAACCACACAGAAGGTTTCCACGCAATAAACTCTCACTGAGACAGCGTTTCAAACAGCGATTATGGGCAGCACCATCACACCATCTATCAGTAACTGCCCCTTAATTCAAACTCAGGAGCACCCCAAGACAGAGCGGGGTTCATCCCAGGCCGGCCTCCCTGCTGTGAAAGCTCCCAGATCCCAGGGTAGCTGCTGCATCCCACCCTGCTGAGGCAGGAGCTGCAGCTCCAGTCTCCAACCCACACAGTCCCTGCCAGGCCACAGAGCTTATTTCAGGCTGCTTACCTTACCAGAGATGAATGAAGCGTTAAGGTATTTCGGAGCGACACATGACACGCACGCCACTGCTCACAAGTCCCCACCAGCGCGGTCACATGCGACACCAAAAGCAGCAGCTACAGCTGGCAGAGCCCTCCCGAGGGTTTTTCTTGGGGCATTGCCACGTGGAGCTCAGCTGGCCACAGGCAAGCAGGGAAGAGCTCAAAGCGTCTTCCCAAAGAACTGAATTTTTGTTTCAGGCACAGAGGTGAAAGTTGGGATGTCCACCCTGAACCCAGCAGCAAGGGGCGTTTCTGTCTCATCTGCCACTTCTTTCACGCTGCTCAACTTTAAGTGACTTGCCAGGAAGATACTTTAATAACCCCCAACATTTAAATGTGAATTTCCCCTCCTGACTGAGCTATTTTTGCACAGAAAAGCAGCTTTTAGGCTGTGAAGGTAGAACATACTTCTCACACACGCCCTCCTTACAGTGTTTATTTTAAATATTATTTCAAGGCAAATTTCTCAGTACCTGGAAGCCCCATAGAAGAAAAAGTAGGTTTTCCCACAGCAAGAGTCATGTCCAAAGTCAGACATTCAAAGTCTTTTAAAGATGCCCAACCCAAAACCTTCTGCACTCGGCCAACAACACCCAGTGATCATCACACTGTTTTACGGCTTGATCTCAAGAAACTGTGTATGTTGGTAGCTTACTTTGCAAATTTTATGCAGAACTGAGTGAAATACTTCCTCGTGGAGGCCAGGTTGTCACGGATGATGGGGACATTCTGTTTGATGTGCAGGATCACTGAGGTGACATAAGGACTCTGGTCACCAACGTGTTCCACGTTCTGCCACTGCATCTGCACAAGGGGGAAAAAACAACCAAAAATGACTGTTTAATTCATTAAGATTCAAGCAATAGGTAAGGGAAACTGTACAAACTTCCTGCCAGGAGATCTCAAAGGAATCATTTGGAGACTGCCTCTGCAATTCACCACCAAGGTCAAGTTCTTCATCATTAAAGTGATTGGGCAAAACCCTTCCACAAGAAGACACAAAGAAAACCCAGAGCAGCCCCTTCTGCACCAGAGCAGAGACTGTGACCAGTAACCCACACAAATGGGGATCACTAGGATTCAAAAAAGCCTTTGGAGCACACCAGGCTGCTTTAGTATTTAACAGTTTCCAGTTTGCTGGGATGAAGTGCCCATATAAATCCTGATTACAGGCATTTGAGAAAATATCTGCAAGCTTGCAAAGTCTGGATTCCTGTAGGGCAGCCAAGACTTTAATACTGGTGAGACTGATGACAGATAGATGGAAGAGGTAGAAAGTCTTAAAGTCCAAAGCACTCTACACCAGTGTAGCTCACTGAAAACACTGCTGGTGTACAAGCCAGGATGCCCAAGCCCAGCTCTTCCAAATGCATGTAAAAAGTACAAAACAAGAAGAGTTACTCAACCTCCCATTTTGTTTTCATTTATTCTCAGCAGAACTGCAAGAGAACAGCCCCTGTGAGCCAGATGTGCGGCTCCCTTGACTTTCTCTGAGCTTTGTTTGCAGTACACGGGGTGCTCCCAGTGTAAGGCAAGTGGAAAAACCAAAAAAGAGGTGATTGTGCCTGGCCTGGCCTCATGTATCTACCAGAGTCTCACTGAGGAACACAGGCACCCAGAAAAGCACACTCAGTTCTGCTGCTGCTCAGAACTCTGCAGTGTTCTCCCAATAACTCTTTGGAGATCTGTTCCTCGTGCTGGAGATGAGACAGGGGGAAAACTCATAGGAAATCAGAGAGGAAACTGGGCACATATGGAAGATGAGCTTTTTCCTTTGAGGGGCTGTTTGTCCTCAAACTTGTTTTCTCAAGCTCTGGATTTTGCATATAAAGTTTTTTATTTCTGGTTTTAATTTAATTTAATACGGCTACTTTGCCCCCTGCAACTCAGCTGACTCAATTCCATCCAAACAACACGCAGCCTAAGTGACTTAGCGGGGAAAAAAAGCCAAATTCTTTGCAAAACCACAGTGTCTGAGTCTACACATGTCCCACTAAAGCTGCCTTTATTCAAACCAAACAAACCAACCCCCAGCCTGCTGATCTCACATCAGCTGGGTGCCTGGAAGGGCTCTCTCTCTCTCTCTCTCTCTCATCACCTGCTCCACAGGTTTTTGTAGAATCACAGAACATCCTGAGTTGGAAGGGACACACAAGGAGCATCGACTTCAGCTCCTGGCCCTGCACTGACCCCTCACAATCCCACCCTGGGCATCCCTGAGAGCGGTGTCCAAACACTCCTGGAGCTCTGGCAGCCTCGGGGCCGTGCCCATTCCCTGGTCAGTCCCTGAGCACCTTCTGGGAAAACCTCTTCCTGATATCCAGCCTGACCCTCCCCTGACACAGCTCCAGCTGTTCCCTCAAGTCCTGCCACTGGTCACCTGCTTTTCTACTCCTCGTGGTGCTGGTCTTATCCAAACAAAACCCTCTGTGCCTTCCTCCCTGATGGATTCACACATTCCCTTCCTGACAGAGCGATCCTCACCCAACACACACCCCATCCCCATGGAGTGGGAGCGGCCAGAAAGCGGGAAGGGACTGCTGAGCTGAATTATTGCACCAACAATGAAACAGTAGCTCTTTCATTTTGTTGGTCATCATTCCAAAAGCAATACTTTACAATCAAACATTTACAGCATGAACAGCAAAAATAGCCCTTTTGTGTGTGTGTGTGTGTGTGTGTGGATGTGGGTGTGTTTCACCCAAAAAAACACCCAGTAGCTGCAGAGAAAGGAATAGCACACATACTGAAAAGTCATCAGAAGAAATGTGAGCCCAACTCCGCTGGTAAAGCTTTGTTCCTGTCGTTTTAAATTCATTCCTCTTTTTCCCCTTGTCCTATGTTTTCCTTGGGATATGCACATCGTTTACATACACAAGCTGGAAATGAGTCCAAGGAACAGGAGCAGGGAGATTTCCCTGGGAGGGAGAAGCCCAAAGGCACCTGCAGGCTGGGAGGACACGGAAGGGTTCGGAGACCCGGTGCTACCTTCTGGTTCTCACAACAAACCACAGGGTTTAGGTTAAAACACGCAGGAGGAAAGAGAAACCCTGAGCAAAACCGGGGTGGTTCGGCACTTCACAAGAGCTGTGCTGCCTCTTGGGGATGGCAGGGGCTCAAGAGTGCTCCTGGATCCCCAAAGAGCCACCAGGTCCCTCCTCTGTGCCCCCCAGCAAAGGGGCTGCCTCGTGATCGAGCAGAGGATGAACAAATCTCCGATTCTCCCTGTTCCCAGCAGCATCCCACTGCCAGCTTCTCCTTGCAGCCTCCAGACCGGGCACCTGCTGCCTTGACCTCGAGCTGCTCCTGCGGGAAGGGGCGGGAGGGGAGCGGGAAGCGGCGGGAGCTGCCGGGAGCAGACAGCGCCGCTGGCCCCGTGCTCGGGGACACGAGCTGGGCTCTGCACTGTCACACTCTGCACGGTGTTCCAGGGCTCCAACGCTCTCCTGGGGGCTTTTAATTAGCAGCTGGCAGCTCTGATTGCTCCGCTCTCGGGGTTTTCCGCGCGTGGAGCGGAGAAATGATTAAAGCCCCGCGTTCAGGCGCTCGCTGGTGTCCACTCGGCCGTGAGGACACCGGGAACTGCAGCTGTGCCAAAAGGCTTTAGGAAAATGTAAAAAGCCAGCGAGAGATCGATGTGAGGCACTAAAATGTCCCCCAGCCCCACTTACAGGCACAGCTTTACACATAAATCGATGCTTAATTCAGCAAGCAAATCAAGCCTCATCCAGCGCAATCCATAAACTTAATTGGGGCAAAAATATCCCGCGCAGATTAGCAGCTCCCTCACCCCAGCGATTAAAAAGGAAGCACACCAGGCAATGGAAGTGCCTGCTACAGATCAGCACAAACACATTAACAGTTATCCAGAATATCACAACAGGGGGTTTAGGGCGAATTCCCCTCCCACCCACATCCCAGCTCCCCGTCCCACAGCCACGTTTAATCATTCTACACCTGCTGTAAAGTCTGAGTAAGGATTATCACCCACAAATTTTGTAATATGGGGCCTTCTCAGCATTTACCATTTCTCTCAGAACACACAAAATAAAGAATCGTGGAAGCTGAACAGCATTCCCAGCTGAAAGCAATATTCCTGATGCTGTTTTCTGTGTTAAATCTCACAACGTGGCCTGCAGCCAAAGTGGATTGAGAGGTTTAAGCATTTCATAATTTACCTCTATAGTTCCTGAACATTTTTGCAAAGGAAAAAAAAACCCAAAGCCAGGATCCAACAAAGGACTGGGAATGTTCAGTCCTGGAGGACACCAGAGCGAAGTAAATGAAAAGAAGCTAAACAAAGGAAGAGCCCTAATGGAGTATGGGTCTTGAGAGAGCAAAATTGGAATGGATCAGCCACACAATCTTTATTTCTTTAATATAGGCTGAAATTTTACATTTCCAAATACTAACTCTGTGTTTAAATAATTACATGCATTTCTTATTCAAGTGTCAGAGTAATAACCCAGCCCTGAAGGAAAGGGAGGAGGAGGGTGAAGGAAAAAACCCTCTTGCACCAAATCCAGGTCTAATAAAAATCACATAAAAGCGACTCTGTCTGATGCAAATAGCGGAGTGTGTGCACAAGTGACAAGTATTTATTTAGCTAATTTCATAACACTTAAACTTGTTTATATATCATCAGTCCCATCACATGTGCTGCATTTTACCAGTGTTCCAAAGACAAAAATAAATGGCCTACCAGCTGCTGCTTTCTCAAGGTTGTGGTTTACTTGGGTATAAACATCCAGAGCTAAGTGATTCAAATCTTACTGTACTCTGTAGGTTCAGGAGATCTGAGGGACTGCCACAGCACACAGGCAACACCTGAAGCGCCGAGCCCTTCCTAGTGGTGTTATTTTACTGGGCAAAAAAATCCTCTTTCCATTTGGAACCTGTACAAGCTCTATTACCAGCTGCATTCCACTTCAAATATTAGCTGGGGGTGGCGGGGCTGGTTACAGCTGGAATACATCATAAAGCAGAAAGCTATTAAAATTCATGGCAGCGAGACAGCGTGTTGATCCTACAAAAATGGAGCTCTATGTTTAATATTTCTAATTAAAAAAAAATAGCTCAATCCACTTTTGTTGTCTTCACCTCTGTCTAAAGCAGTCTGGGTTTTCACAATACTTTGGCAAGAAAACACAGCTCTGCATTTCAAACATATAAAAGCCAGCAGTGTAACTGCAACAAAATCCTTAAGCTCCAGCCATAGGGGCCTCTCCAGGAATGGCTCCATGTGTCCTTGAGAGGATCACAGAAGCAATAAGGCTCAATCTCAACTCCACATCACCTCCATCTGAGCACCTCCATTTAAGAGCCCCAAACAAGCAGACTGGTAAAACTCCCTGCCAAAGAAGACAAAGGGGAGGGCAAACGTGAAGGTGTATTTGAAATTTCACGCTAACAAAAGTTTTCCCGGTTTTAAACGCTCTCACTGGCACTGGGAGTGGAAAGAGAAAGCTTTGAGTGCTTACTGAATGTATTTCAGTGTCTGTAGGTTTTCATGTGCTGCAAAAAGCCTGGAAGCTCTAATCTGAATAACAAGAGGGTTTGGAATGAGGGATGTATTTATAAATACAGCAATTGCTGCTCTATGAGGTAAAACAATAAAATCAACATGTGGCTAAGTCTCAAGGCAGAGTAAAAGGATATATCAACAGGGAAATCAAGCAATCAAAGCACACAAGAACTCCACGTGGATTTTAGGTTGACCTCTTCCTGAAAATCCACCCCTACCTTGCTCATAGCAGTCAGGGCAGGGTCACAGGCTGCATCCAGGTCCTGTACTAACAGCTGGATGCTGTTGGAGATCACACTGCAAAAGAGGAGGGAAAAAAAAAAGAAAGAAGAATCAAGCATGAGTTTTAGAATCCCACTGAGTAACAGAGTGCCAGAACTGGAGCTGTGAGAGGAGGAAAATCCTCTACTGGCTGACAGTAGCACTATGATGTGAATGCACATGGCTACAACTTGTACTGAGGAGAGGCTGGGAGGGAAATTCTGCAGGGAGCTGCACAACGGGCTGCAGTGGAGAGAGGATGTTTTTACAGTTGACCTTTCTCTGTTTTAACACAAATCAGGGGTTGGGGATCAAAGGTGGCAGACAAGGGGATCTCTCCTCTAAGTATCAAGCCCAGACTGGGATTCAGCTTCAAATTTAATCCAGTCTGCGTAACACCAACATTTTATCATGTCTCAGTTTATCCAGTCAATATTCTACTGCTCACAGGAACTTGCAGAGAGGATTTTAAAAATGACATCTGCATGAATTCTGTGTCTCCCATGTGTGAAGATGAAGGCAGATGTCTTATTTACACTATGTCTAGGACTGCCGCCATCCATTGTTTGAGTTCCTGAGACATATACCAGACTAAAGGACACATTAGTCAAACACATTTCCCTCCCTCCCTCCCTCCCCCTTTAGGGTTTTTTTTTAACAGCATGATATTGCTTAGAGCCGTATTTAAGGCCACCATGTTATGATGTGCATAAAGGTGCAACTGATCCTAAAACAACAGCCCAGAAACTCTGCCTGCAGCAGCTCAGACCCCCCTCAGGGGCACAGAACCAGCACTCCCACTGCAGACAGCTTCTGCTAGGAGCAGTAACTGACTCTGTTTCACTAAGCACAGTTTTTAAAAACAGTGTCAACTTTAAATCTGCCACAGATGTGTGTTTACAACCTCAGGATTATATCTGTAAGAAGTGGGTTTTCCTTTTGCTCTTTCTTATGATGGTAGCACAGATGAGAATCACAGGACTGTGAGAAATCTGAGCAATGCTTCCTCAAACCATCCTTCCTCCCCCTCACTGCCTTTGTGAAGTTCTGGATGCTACTCTGGGGTTCACTGTTCAAAATATTTTCAAGTGTCCACCTTCTCACTGAGATATGGTGTCACCCACACTTAATTCTGACCTGGGTTTTGCTCTTCACCACGACCCAGAAAGGTTCCCTGTTCCCTTTCCTACAGCTCCAGCACATAAAGTCTGCAACAGGATGCAAAGTAAAAGATTTCCTTCAGAGCAATTAATTTGTTTGTAAAGGCAAACTCATCCAAAATTAGTTGGAAAAATTAGTATGGGAGGTGAAGCGACTCCAGGCTTCAAGTTACACGATCTAAAACTCGCATCGGGATAAAAAAAGCCCGTGACTGTTTCTGCTGGTGCCTCTGCTTCTGCTGGGCACTACAGAATCCACTCCCTGAGGGATTCCACCAGGCCAAGGGAGCCAGACTGAAATAACCACCCCGTGGGCACAGCTGACTCCTGCAGGGCACCCGCTGCCACCGACTGGGAGGGAAGAGCTGCGGTTCAGCACCAAAGAGAAACACAAAGCTCTGAGCGGATGGAAAGTGACTCCATCACTCGTGTGCCCACGCTCAGGAGCCTGTCAGAAGCTCACCAAGTGCAGCTCTCACCTGAAAGCCACAGGTTTGCAAACAGGGAGAGAAACCCATTTGCCTGCACCTCAAGATAAAACAGCTGCTGTGGAGGGATGGCGGCGCAGCAGGGAGTGTGGTGGGAACACAAAGGATCACAACGTGCCAAGAGGGTTTGGAGCTGGTTCTGCAGAAAAAATACTTCAAATCCTCAGCCCAGGCAGCACACAGCAGTGGGTGACTCCTCACACAATCCCTGACGTGCACAGAAGGGATGGATTGGGAAGCTGAGGCCATAAAGGAGCAGTGCAGCAACTCCAGTGAGCTCAGCACTTCAGGGGTTCTCTGAATGCTGCCCCTCATCTCACAACAGATCAACAGGGAAAAGATGGATTTCTGGATTTGTATGACAATAATTTTTCTTTTGTTAAACATCAAGAAGAAGTTCCCATCCTTTCTCCCACTCTCCCTAAAGAAACTGCTTTGTCACCCCAGGGATAAAACCTTCCTTTCCTACACATTTGGGGTGGTTCTGCACTCACCTTTCTCTGAAAGAAGAAACACTTCCCAGGGTGCATAAACAGCGTTTTATCACTTATTTTATGACACTGCCTAACAAGACATCAAATCCCAGAAGAAACAATTTGTTTGATGCCGAATGAGCGAGCGCCAGCGAGGTTTATAGCTCTGACTTACACTGACAGAAGGCTGGACAAAGCCCTCAACTGGAACAGAATGAAAGTCAATTAAAAGCCTTTGTTACGAGATATATCAGCCCTGTCAGCTGGACTTTAAAGCTGTCCAAAACAGCAAACGTGAACTATACATTAAACAATTTCCAAAACACTTCACAGTGGCTGTCTGGGACCAACCACCTCGTGAGGGAGCCACTGTGGAGACCAAGCAGCCACTCGAGGCTACTGATTCCTGCTGGCAAAACTCACCCTCCACTTGTCCATGTTAAGGAAAATCCCATCATGTGGCACATTTTATTTCTCCTTCCCTGCTACCTCGCTTGCTTTTGGCTGAGTGGACACAGCAACCCTGGATTTCAGGCAGGGATTCACTCTTAAAAAGGTCTGAGAAGAGCCTGAAGGGAAGGGAGTCTCTGCAGCCTGGAGTGGAGCCTGAGACCATGTGAAAGAGCTGGATGGAGATTCAGTGGGATCCTGCCCACTGCAGCAGGAGAGGAATCACAGGAAGGAAGTCTTCTGAAAAAAACATCTTGCTGCTATCTGGGCTGAATCTTAGTTTTAGAGAGAGGGGGAGCTGGTGATAGGGATTATTTTCCCAGTCTTGCCAAGATTTTCTTTTGTCTGATATGAGGCAAAACAACTTTTGCCTCAATTTTCTTCTCTCAAAAAAAATATTCAATCTGTCTGTCAGGGGTGGAGAGGAAAGGATGTTAGAGCAGAATATTTTTAGCACCGTTACATGAAAAGTTATTTTAATGAATGATAATCTTCTCTCAATTATAATCCCCAAATATAAGATTGGATCAGTCTTTTATGTCATCTGAAATGGGGTTTGATCATACTGACAAGGCTGCTGATTAACAGGGGGAAGTTAAAGCAGGAAGGAGTGTACTGAAATAGCTTCCCTTCTTGAAATGTAACAGCCACCTCGCAGAGCTGCCAAGATGCAAATGATGTTTCAAATGGAAACTCACTATTTCCTTTCCCTTTTCCAGTGCTCTTGTTCCTTTGGCTTGGACCACGGGGAGCAGCTAAAGCCTGGGCTAGTGCTGCTCTTGGAGCAGCCAGAGGATACCATTCCCTCAGCAGAAAGGCCTGTGCCCAGGCTGTGGATCCGGGTGGATCCTGGGATCTCGGGATTGTTATTACTCCAGCACCATCTGGCTGACAAAAGGGGATGTTTGATCACTGTGGGAGGAGAACATACATGCTGAAAGTGTCCATCTCTCCTGTCAGGTTGATTCTCTCCATTAGGCTTGCATCCACTTTTTCTTTGAGTTTCTCTTCCAACTGTTGGGAAACAAAAGCAACAGGGAGATCAGGTTTCTAACTCGAAATAATCGTTCTTGAAAACTTATGCCCTGCAAAGGTCATCTTCTTAAAACTTAATCTGTGACCAAGCTATATCCAAAACTCATCCAGTGACACTGGAAATCTTTCCTTCTTGGCATCCCAGACCTGTTGATCTGCCAGGATGGGCCATGGTGGCTCCACGTCCTCAGAGAATTAAAGCTCCAAGGTCAAATATGTAACTCTAGCACGACACGCTACCGAACTAGCTTAGCACTGTGGCATCTGTCCTGCTAATGAAGATGTTTCTGAACACTCTGCCTGTGCCCAAACTGCAGAGGAGGAGGAGGAGGATTGCCAGACCTAGTGGTGGAGAGGCCTGGATGCAGCCAAACATCACAGCTCATTCCTGACCCATGGCATTTTGGAAGCACCTGAATGTAACGAGCAGCGCGGCTGCAAATCACATCAGCATAAATTCCTCCTCTCTCCACTCCGCGTTGCCCCAATATTTCATGCGAGTATTTTCCCAAAAGCATTCTGAATTATTGCTGTGCTTGTATTTATGAAGGGGAGATCATGAAATGAGAGTCTTTTTTAAAAAAAAAAAAAATGTGGTCCCCAATCCAAAACAAATTACATAACAAGTAGGAAAGGATTGAACCCAAAACTGATGCTGCAAAGCAGGATTACAAGCAAATTCCTTTTCTCAGGTAGAAACAGCAAAACCAATACTTTTCTTTCTTTGAAATACCGATTAAATAATGCAAAGATCGATAATCAATGGATATTTTTGTACTTTGGGCTCTCCCAGTCTCCACAGCAGCAGAGGAGAGGGGCTGGGTGCCCCCTGAGAGGAAAACTCACCTGCTGGGTGGTGGCCAGGCAATACTCTGCAGTACTCAGGATGCTGCAGATGAGGCAGAGCTCTTCTAAAGTAAACTTTGCCACTTCAGAGCCTTCCTTTTCTTTCAACAAACTTGTGATGGTGAGCCCACCACTGCTGCTGGTTGTCCTGGGGAAAAAAAAAACAACAGCTAGAACCTGTGAGGTTTTTGGGCGTACAGACATGCATGGTGCAGAATTACTGCTGGATTTTAATGCCATAAAAAGGCTTTATGACCAGAAAGCCCAATGCCCTGTGCAACACAGGACATCAAACCCACAGGTGCTCTCTTGGTGAAGGAATTTCTTTTACAAAGAGCTTTGTACCAGGTCTTCAAGCAGAGGACAACTCACTCACTGACAAGGAAATAGATTAGGATGCAAGCGGAACACAGCCTTCCCCAGGTAGCTTCACCTTCACTGCCAGTTATTCAAAATCTAATTAAAGATTACAGAAGAATCTCAGAACTATCAGGAAACTTGTCATATTTATCTTTGCAGCACCAAACAGCTGTCCACATGCATTTGAGATTTTGGCAACCTGTTTTAAAAGCTGATGGTATCAACAAAGTAAATTATAGAAGATGTGCCTTCCCCTCCTCTGTCTTCCAGTGATCAACGTTCATGTATCAACAAAGAAAGACTCAGAGCAGTTTAGAGGCAGGAAATTCCCTACCTCTCAACTCTTTATAATCCAAATCCATTAAAAAAAAAAATAGGACAGTGATATTTATCTTGGACAGCAAAAATGGAGCACTCAAAAAAATGTGGATAAAGAATGCAACTGAGGTCTGATGGAGAACACACATTAAATTTATCTTTCCACTTGTCTGGATGGAACCCTCTCCCCCCCTTCCATCTGTGAAAGATTTTACTGGTTTCAGAAACTCATTTCTGCTGCTCCCAGGTTTACAAGGGAAACAAAGTGAAGATGGTAAACAGTAAATAAAGTTATCTGCAGTGGAGTTTTGGCAACATCTCAGGAGAACCTTTAGCCCATACACTGACACATATTGGTGCAAACTCATTATGGTTTCCTTTCCTTTCACTGGATTTAGATCTACATATCTTATTTACACAGAGATAAAATGTTCCAGAGCAGAGGGAGGTACAGGTAAGCACATTAGCATCACACAAATAAATCACCTTCATTATAAATTACCATATAGATGATGCTGGGCTAAGGCAGCTGAGAACCACAGTATGAACTGGCTACCCAAGCAGCAATTCTGAAAGCCAGGCCTCTCTGAAGAGACTTGGGCTGGCATTTCAAAAGGAACTTCAAGAAACTGCAGATCTGGCTGCTAATCAAAGCTAAATACGAAGCTATTCTCCAGGGGCCCTTGAAAGAAAAACAATGTGTGACTGCCCATTTGCTCTCCTGCTTTTTTCTCAGCGCAAGAAACTGAACTTTGGACAAAACCACGAAGGAAATGGGGTGATACTGCTGCTACCTGGGGTGTCTGACAGGGAAACAAGTGTTCACCAGGCCGTATTTATTAATTATCTTTCCAAATCATCTGCTCCTCAGTGCAACGTCTGCAGCACCGGGGAAGCCAAACTCACTTGGGCAGGTTTCCAGAGAGGATTTTCCAGGCGTATTCCCGCAGGTACTTCTGGAAGATGGTGGTCAGGGCTATCATGGGCTCACCAGTGCTGAGCTGGGAGCACTGCACCATGCACTTCTTGTAGTACACAAAGAGGTCAGCGCAGCTGGGCAGGACGGCTCCTCCTTCGTCCACGTTGGGCTTGGGGGGACCCTGAGCCTTGAAGTCGGCCACAAACCTGTCAATCAGCTCGCCCAGGTTCCTGGGGTGGGGAACAAAGAGATATTGGAGTCTGTTGAGGGAGGACTTGGGAGTGGAAAGAGGGGATAATGCTCGCAGTGAGGTGCCCTGTCTCGTGACACCAGCACGGTCAGGTTGTAGCAGCTGCGTATCCCCAGCCCTTTCGTATCTCCACGCTCCCAGCACAAAGCTCACACAATTCCACAGCCCCAACCTTTCGTGCTCGGGAGTTTTAGTGGCAGCTTCAAATCTGTTCTCCAGCCACACATAAAAGCTCCCAGGTCTGCCAGGACTCGGTTCAGCACATTTGATGCGAGTGCATAAAGCCTGTGCTCGAGTTTCATTCCTGGCACCAGGAAAAGGAACAGCCAGGCTTCCCATCTCAGTGGCCTCCGGAGAAGACCTCGGGGAATATGGATTTTAAAGGGATGTGCTCAAAATGGTGTGCCATTTGCCATTTCTTGGGCCCATTTGGATACCACCTGGTTTTGCACAACTTCACACATCCTTTAAAGAAGTTTTATTTAGCGTGAGCACAAAGTGCACTTCCTACTTAGACTCTTTTTAAAAGCACCAAAAAGCCCTCTTATTGTCTCCAGTGATTCATTACAGCCTGGTCCTTACTCAAATATTTCAGTCTTTAGGCAACAATAAACTTCACTCCATCCTTTCACCAGGACAAAAAGGCTTTTGAGCATGGCAGAGGGCCAGAGCCATCAACACAGAACCAGGGAATCTTCTGACCTTGAGGAGTTCCTCTGGTCCTGCTCCTCCAGAGACAGCACATCCATGCTGGAGACCAAGCCCAGCTCTCCAGACACTGGAGCTCAGCTCCATGGAATAACCTTTGCCAGATGAACTGAATTGCAGCAATAAACCTCCTCCCCCAGGCACACTCACACACACACACAGCCTTCCTCATGGAAGTTTGGCTTTTGGGAAATAGATAGGCCTTTCAGATGGGAGAGGCACTCTGCTGACCAAAAGGAGCTCCTGTGTTTTATATTCCTGTCTTGAACACAGATCTTCCCACAGCTCTCCCCTTCCCATGGCACAACCTTCACCCCTCTGAGGGCTGTGCTGTGATCCAGGGCTCCTAAGGAGAAAGCCAAATCCTCAGGAGAATGGCTGAGACTCTGCAGCACGTTCTCACTCACCTCTGCCATTGAAAGGGGAAAAACCCACCAACAGTGACAACTTCCCCCCGGTTTTTACCCCTTTTTGCTTTCCCCCTTGTGAGAGAGAAAACCCCTCTGATTCCAGCTTACCAGAGAACCCAAAAGTCTCTTCCCTGATAAACTCAGAGGTTGCAGCCTCAGAATGGACAAGCTCCTACCGTGGGTGATCTGCTGGGCCAAACTTATCCACAGAAATGTGGTTGGAATATCAGGGCTCTAAATCATGGAGCAACACTCCTTGGCTTTAGCCAGGCTGTTGCAAAGACAAGCAGCCCCCTTTTCCATGCCTGTTGCTCGAGCACTGCACACAGCTCTGCTTCCACACACGCAGTTCCTCGGCCACGTTACAAGCACCGTAAAAACATCAGGCTGCTCCACTGATGTGATAAATCTCCACACTGGCAGGAGCAATTGAAGGCTGAAGCGAAGCATTGATTGTGTTGGGCCACAGAGAAGCAGAATTTACCTCCCTCTGTAGCTGTAGCAGAGCCAAACAGATGGCTGCTGCAGGAGGGCTCACACGTGCTGCAGGCTGCCGATTCCTGCAGCTCCTCAAGGAAAGCGGACGTGGCTCCCTCCTTGTCAAATCCGACAGCTGCATCTCCACCTCTGCATCTGTGCCTGGCTCCAGCTGGGCAACAAAGTGGAGCTTTCTTAGCAGTCACCAGTCACTTGATTTTTTTTTTTGCCTCCTCTCAGTCTCAAGACGCGGTCAGGAATGTCAATGGCTTTTGTTTCTTTATGCTCAGCCCACATGTTCTCCTCTTCTCCGAGGCGAAGTGAAATGGATCTGCGTTTTCCTGGCCCCCCAAGGCCTTGTGAGCCGGGATGCAGGAGAAAATGCAGCTGTTCTGAAGAGCTGGGAGAGCAGTGCTGAGGCTTCACGCTTGTTCTGATCCCAACCTGGATAGAACTGCCCATCAAAGCAGGCTAAGGGACTGCTCCTATTTCAGCAAGCAAAACATCAGGGTATTGTGCACTAAGGGAACTAATACATCATTCATGCACATCTTGGCTGATGGGAAATTTTCACATTGGTCTTGGCTGGCCCAAATATGATACGAAGGCCACGAGTCTTTGTGTGGTACAGTGGGAGAACAGAGAGTCTGGCAGAAAAAGCTGCTGGAGATGAAACATAAAGGTGGCAGGAGAGCTACAGAAAATGAACATTTTCTCCACAGACTCTACGGAAAAGCTCCAAGAAAATTCTCTGGTAGTGCAGATGCGGTATTTCCTAACAGTAGCATATTTACTGGGAGAGAGAACTCGCCAAATCTAACCAAGAGGAAGTATGAAATGAAATCACATAAAGGGAATTCTATTCTGGTTCTTTTCATTCCTGCATTCCTCTTCCTTTTTTTTTTTTTTTTCCTCTTTCACTCAACCTATTCGGGGTTGTTCTGCACCTCTGGCAATCACAAGAGGAACCAGGAACTCGTCAGCAGCACCAGAGAAGAACGGGGTGCTCGGGAAACTGGGTGTGCCCAGTTCCAGGCACTGAGGAAGGGCAGTGGCACCGAGACACCCGGAGCACTGCAGAGCGGTTTCCACGCACTGGGGATTTTGGAAGCCCCTGTGCTGATGAGGCTGCAAACACGCAGCACGGAGCGCCAGTTTTCCGAGCGCTCTCCACTCGGACGTGCCTCTGAGCAGATTTCAGGAGGGCTCTGCACACTCTCAGCCCTGCAGCCCTGACAGAGCTCTTCCTTCTCTCCAGCAGAACAGCCCAGCTCACGTCTGCGCGCTCCTGCTGCTCCAGCTGACCACGAAGGAGAGCTAAAGGCGCACATCCCAGAGGGGCAGGGATGAAATCTGCTTTGCTGCTCAGAAATCTGATATTTACTCTGCAGCTAAGGGTGCAGAGCAGCATCTTTAAACTCTTTCTTTCAGGTGTCTCCTCTTAAACTGCTGCAGATTTTGGCACTGTGTTTCTTTAAATGGGTATGGAAACAATTTTTTGGCAGAAAATGTCCAGGCTTTTTTCTGCCACAGATTCAAGGCAACGATGAACAAAACTATCACGCTACTCCCACTGTTCAGAGCTCAAACATACAATTAATGATCTAAGCAACATCTCATTTTCAGACATCAGCAACAGATTCCTCAAAAGTTCAATCAAAGGAAGAAGAAGAGAGAAAAACCATGAAGGAAAGCAATTTTTGGCAGTCAGGGGTAGCATGGGGAATACTGTGGCAGTTTTTCTTTGAACTCCCTGCAGCCTGTGGCTATAAAGCTAATATAAAACATCTCATGATTGTAAAGGAAAAGGAGGAAAAAAAAAAGGCAACTGAAGGGGCTAGGAGCACAGTGGGGTAGAATTACCAAAATGGGGATTAAAATGGCCCCCAGTGAGAAGGGAAGAAATACTCAAACAAGTCTGTGCTCAGTTGGCTGAGGGCAGGGGGAAATATCAGTTTCCCTTTGTTAGACTGCAGAGCGGAACCTAAACCCAGCAGGACACACCACTGTGCAAGGTTTCAGCTATTTAATGTTTTTTTTTTTGAAAGCATAAAAAGTTGATGGGACATGGAAAAGCTTTTTCAAGATGGTTATCATGGAGTTGGGACAAAATCAGGACACTACAAGCCTCGAGTTACACACCCTCTCATGTGTAAAGCCTTGGAAGATAGAAGAGCACACAGAGATGAGATACATGAAGCCAGCATCTCCTTCTCCTCCCCAGCCACTAATATGTGCTAAAAGACTAAACTGAACCTTTTTCAACTATCTCCTCTCCCAGGTAGCACTGCAGTTGTTACTGAGATGTTATTTAAACCCTGGTGTGAACCGAGGTGCACAAGAAAGCGTGGTGAGAGCTCTGAGAACTCCTTCCATTCGAGTTGTTTTGCTGCAAGTCAAAGAGGAAGATGAAGAAGGGTGCCAGGGATTAAAGGCCCTGACAAATTCCCAATCAGTGAGCAATGATAATGTTATCTTACAGCCAGCTCATCTACAGCAGCTTTCATCTACGGACCTCAAATAACTTATTTCTACAAAGCCAATCTTGCAACTCCTCTGCCACGAAGCCACATGTGTGTTTTACAGAAAACCCAACCCTACTATTTGTGGAAGACATGAGATGAAAGAAGGACACATGTCTGCAGTGGGAATTGCAGAGGCAACAGAAGTAATTTCAGGAATACGAAGCCTCTTCCACAGAAAGGCAGCGGGCACCACTCCTGCAGCCCTTTGCAATTACACACAAAACCAACCTCCACGGCCCTCTGAACACTCATTTTGTCCAAGCAAACCTCCCACTCAAAGTTTCTCAAACCAAAATCACTGCTCCTGATGAAATCAGGCAGCAGAGTTTCAATAAATTAATTTCCTGCAGCTTGAGCACAGAATCCAGTACAACCCAACACGTCCAGAAGCAAACAAAGCCCAAAACTCAGGCTGGTTACTCACTTGTCCTGGGACTCGATATACACATAAAGGTGAGGCTCAAAGCACTTGGAAACAATGCCATGGAAAGGATTGTCAGGGACCTTTGGCTTCTTTGGCTGCAAGAAAACATTCAGAGTGTTGGTTCAAACCTGCCTTGCAAGACCTTGAAGGAACAGCAACGCACAGAAGGATGCAAATCTTTAGCGATATTGCAACACAGAAATTTGCTGTCAAATAATCAAAGCATATAAATGTCATTATATCCAAGTCTTCCCTCTTTCTCAGAGAGCTGTTAGCAATCCAAGGAATTATCTTTCCACTTGTAAAACAGTCTTAGCCTTAAAGAGAAGGCTGCTCTGTGCTAACAGATTGCAGCTGAAGAATCTTAATGCAGTTTGCAAATAAAACCTCCCTGAATCCTTCAAGCAGTAACAAGGCTCCACTAGTCCCCTCTGAAATCAAATGTAGCAGCTCTTTGGAAGAAAGATTGAAGAATTCTTACATTTTGGAATATCAAGGGTAATAACTCAAAGTTACAAGGCTTCATCTGACTGAATTTTATTTAGATAAACAGCATGTAATTACTGGAGGAGCCAGAATTATACAGGCAACACTACAGGCCTGCTTTCACTGTGAAACTTGTTTCTGGGGATGCAAAGATTTCTATTTTTAAATCACATTTAGAGTATTAAGCACATTTGGGAGCCATCCTGTTTACCCTCATTTTAGTTTAGTGCTGCACTCTAACCATGGCCAAGCTCAGCTCACCAAAGCCACTCACACTCTTAAATTTGTGCATGTTTAAGTACCAGGCTGGGCAGGGTCTTTAAGCTCTTTTTTGCCCTACAGCTAGATTGTTGTTATTATTTTTTTACTGATAGGTGATTTCTCTTGTTGCTTCCCAGCAAACCAACAACTTTTCACGGGCTGCAAAGAGGGCTGCAGTGACTCTGGAATGGAATCCTTGCTTCTCTCTCTCCACAAAAAGCCAAGATCAGCTCCCAGCCAATGAAGATATGAATTTTTCCAGCTGATTTTTTTTTTAAGTGCAAGGAAAGCCAAACTAAAGAAGCAAAATGAGAGAGCCTAAAGGACTTTCTCTCCTAAACAACAGAAGAGGTGGCACTGAGAATGTGGCAGAACTATCAGAGCGTGACAGGGCAAACATTTCTCAGCAATAATTCAGCGCCAAATGATGAATCCCAGCTTATGGCTGCAAACCTGAAGTGAGGAAATGGTTTTATGGAGGCCAGACCACCTCTAAGAGCCTGGCATCACCAAGAGAAGAATGTGAGTTTTAACAGAAGCTTGGGACAGAACCATTACTGGGCATCCTCCACCCAAATCCCTCGGCCAGCGCCCGTTTCTACCAGATGCACCCACCCCCTGGAGCTGGGAGGAAAACAACAGCTGGGAATCACAGAAACCCCCTGTCTGCCAAGTCCCTGGCATGGCAGTGTCAGCACAAGGCTGCAGATTCACCATGTTTACCATTCCCCAGGCCTGGCTCTCCCTGTGTCCCTGCATCACGCTGCCCCCAGCGGGGCTGGTGCAGGGAATTCTAAATCTTTTACCAGTAGCAGCGAAGCTGTATTTCTGAGTGTGCAATCCTGTCCAAAAGCTGCAGATGTTTAAGCTATTTCCTCCTTGAGTTTGATGGAAATAATAAAAGGTTAGTGTTGTCACAGTAAGGAGGTCTGCAGCTGGCCCAGTTTCCTTTCATTACTATCCAAAGTAAACAGATTAAATCCAACTGCTAGGATTACCAAAAGAGGTGCTTTTTTAGCATGGATTTCCCCCCCACCCAAAATTCTTGTGCTCCCTCTTAGATTCCCAAGTGTCTTGAATTCTCAGGACTGGTGTCTCAGAAGGGCTCCTCCACTGAAAACCCTTCAACTCTTTGTGTCCCTTCCATTCTTCACGCAGTGACAGCAGAAGATGAGACTTGCAGCACTTCCAGACTCTCAGCACTACCCAGCAGCTCCTGGCACTGTGACACCGAAACCTTGGAGCCCACTTGGCCCACAGGAGGCTGCAGGGCAGCAGAGCCCAGCACTGTGCCACTGACCCAGGGCATTCCCAAAAGGAGAGGGCAGTCTCACCACAAACAGCATTTCCAGGGGCATCTCCATGGATGGCTCCACAACAGCCTCCCCACCCACAGGGAGCAGAGCAGTTCCTCTCTCAGAAGCTCCTGAACTGCTGCGTTCCGCTGGTCAATAAAGCCAGCCCTAATGGTTGCAGTTATCTCTTCACCTGCCTCCTCACACCACTGGCTTCTCCAAGGGTGTCCTCTCATCCCAGCACTGCACATCAAAGCCAACCTTCCAGCCAGGAGATAATGGAAAGCAAGCTCTTCCCAAAAAACACGTCAGATGTGTCTCCCCAAGTTCCCAACCTCTGTCTCACTGATCAGGTCTCCACAATACCAACTGTCCAAGCTGTATTTTAATGAAAAGAGCAAAACTTTGCTGAAATCATTCTGTTTCAGGACTTTGGCTGTGGATAAGGGCAGGGGGGCCGCTTTGTGAAAATCTGGAGGGGATGCAGTGCACCAGACTGTGCTGGTGGAGAGCCACCATCTCCTCATCTCCCCAGGGGCATGGATGTGAGTAGGTCCTGGGGCCCTGGTCACTCATCAGGATACACCTGTACACAGCCCATTTACAGGGCTGTAAATCCCCTAAATCAGAAGAGAGTACCAGCCTCAAGTAACTCACAATTGAACATTTAGAAAACATCCATCTGCTGTATAAAAAAATACAGCCTTTGATACTGGTGCCAATTAAAACAATTGCATTTACCATTCACCCTTTAATGTTTGCAGAGGGCTTTGGAAGCCCTGTGCTTGTACAAGCAGTTAGGTGTTGCCTGCTCTGCAGAGGTAGCGGATGAAAAGAGCTGCAAAGATAAAAATCCCACAAGTGATTTATCTGGAGTGAAAATCTAAAGCCGACACTTGAAAGTTCAACGAGTTGCCTGGTGACTCCAGACAGTTTGCTTGGCTGACAGGGCAAAATATGAATTGCAACTGTTTGTAGAGGGGCTTCTTTGGGGAATCTGAAAGCCCAAATAGCTATTTCATCTCGCTTTGACAGAAATCCTGTAGTTACATTTGAGCTGTTGCTGTACAGGCTCGAACAGAATCCAAGCCGCTCTCACGTGGCGGGATTGTCTCCGCACTATTAACTGGAATAAAGATTGCTTTGGTTTCAGTGAAGTGAGCCAGAGCAAAGCATGGTCGTACTGGGAGCCCGAATGCCGCACAAAGGATCAAAACTGCACTAAATTAATTGCTGTGAAAACAAACTTTTCGAATCAATGGGATGGGAAAAGCTTAGGCCCCCACTGGAGATTCTGACAGAGGCTGCCTTGCTGACAGTGAGAACTTCAAAGACTCACTTTGTCCGTATCGCTTTTCTCGATCACAATCTCATCTGTCTCCGCCCCAGTTTCGTCCTCCAGGAAGGGGTTGGTGGAAGGAGGTGGCACTTCAGGCTTCTTCTGTTGGAAAAGAGGAAGCTCCTTAGAGAACAGCCAGCTTTGTGCCCTCTGGCACACAGCTGCATCCCCGTTTTGCTTCCCTGAGCCCTTCAAAGCACTGCCCAGCAATTTGCCTTCTCCCAGCAGAGGTGATCAGATCCTGGCTCCCTCTCCATCCCTCCCCAGCACACTCCATCCCAGCCCCTGCTCTGTTTGCACCCATGCTGCCTGAATCCTCCCTGAAGGGCCATTTTGACCCATGTGACATTTCCACTCTCCCAAACCCCACTCCAAAGTGTGTGGTCTCTGCTGGGATAACCCACAACAGCAGCTCCAAAACTCTGCCCTGCAATAAACCCCAAATTGCTGCTCCCACTGCTTTTCTCCCCTCTGCTCTCACCAGCTATTTATCATGGTGGCCTTCATTTTGGGTATGAAACAGGGCAGAAGATGACAGCCAGAGTGGCACAGCCTCTAGGCATGTCACAAAGGGGGAAACACAGGATTTTCTGTCATTTGAAACCACACCATCTCCTTGTTTTTCTCACTTATAACAACCCAGTGAAGCCAATTTAATCAAAGCTGCAAATTTTGTTTGAAATTTGTCAGAAAAAATAAAGCCATATTCTTGAGAGATCTAAATTCAGCCAGGAGGAAAAACCTTACAGGACTTCCCTTTTTTAATTAGCAGCACCCACAGTAAATGACAAATGGGCCCAGCAGGCTTTCCTTGGAGGCTGAGTTATCACATCCAAGCAGGCTGGACAGAGAAGCCAACCTCAAACCAGTGGCTTCTGAGCCACACATGCTCTGTGCTCCCAGGGCACTTGGCTGACAGAGCTCTGGGCTGAGATTCCAGGCAGGAAAAGCTCAGAGATGGCTCCAGATATATTCCCTGAGTTTTTTTCTCTTGGTTCTGCCTTTACAACCTACCAAAAGAGACAAAGCAGAAGCAACCAGTGCCCCTGCAAGCCAGAGTGACCTAACAGACAATGTGGGACTGACAGCTGGTACCATGTGGGGAATGTGTGGTCACCAGAAATGAAGAGAAGAGGGGACTTTTAGTCATAACGTGCCACTGACACGTAGAGAACAAACATTACAAGGCAGTTACCACACCATAATCACCCCGTGGTTCTCCATAGCTATGTGCCTTCCAACAGCACAGGGCCCCAGGAGAACCAAAAAAAGCACACAAGCACTGTATTTTTATTCTTGTGAGCCCTGTGCCATCTCCTCTACAGTTTACACAACCAAAAATCACTTTTCCAGCTACAGGCCACTGAGCAGAGCCACGTTAAACACCCAGCGCAAGGGGAGGCTGCAGGTGACACCTTCTGTACTCTCCACTACCTGAGCTGTGTGGAAGGGAGTTTCTTTCTCCTGAGAAAGCTGCTGAGTAAAAGATTGCCCTTCAGAAAGCCCCTTACCACTGTGCCATCAGCAAGAGTGCAGCCTGAGAAGCGCTTGGCCAGGAGCCCTTCGAAGTTGGTTGTTCTCTGAATTGCAAACAAAAGCAATTTCACCTCAATCTCCTTCGCCCTCGTGCGCATGATCTTAGAGAGCTCTGCCCTGCAAGAGAGAGGGGATATAGAAAAAACAAATGTGGTTTTCTGTAAAGATCTGAAACCTAACACTGGAACTCACTCCATTCCCCAGAGAGACTTCCATCACAAAATTCAGGCTAATTCCTAAGAGGCTCTCTAACATAAAACCGCTTTGCAGATCCCATTTCAAACACAACCACAGTTGTTCCGAGCTCTGTGGGTAACAGGACTCTATCTCCAAGCAGCCAGTTGGGAAAGCCCTCAGGATCCAGCCTGGGGAAGCACAGTGCCTCCCACTGGGGTCCCAGAACAAAGGCAATGGTGCTACTGGGACTCCACCTGGCACCTTCCTCTGTTTCCCTGTCTCTGGCTGGCAAAGAGCCTGGTCTGAGGCACTCACACCACAATCAGCTCACGCTACTCCACTTGGCCTGAAATATTACTGATTTTTACCTCTGTTACACTGAAAATTGATTTTCACATCGCTTCCATTCCTCATCGTTTCAGCGACGCTTCTCGGGGTTTTCACTCCTCGCTTCCTTTTAATCGCGGACAATTCCGCAGAGATCTCTGCAGCCTGCCTTCAGACACCGATCAGCGCAGCAGGAGCCAAGCCAGCCTTTTATTTTCGGGAAGCTGGGCGTGCTGGGAGGCAGCAGGAGCTGCGTGGGGCTCACCTGGTGACGTGGCAGAACTCCACGGCGATGCGCTCCGTCATGCACCACTCCGCCGGGAACATGCGCCCGTACTTCTCCTCGTAATCCACCAGCTGCCTCTTGATCCAAGCGTAGCGCCGGTCGATCTTATCCAGCCAGGCCACCTGAATCCCATGGACAACGACTTTTTTAGCACCAAGAGCATCTTCAGCAGCAGCAGTTGCTGATATTCAGAACCGTGCTGCTGCAGCTCTGCAGAGGGGCTTGGGTGATCCATCAGAGCTGATTTGGCATCTATTAACATCCTCTGGATGCTCCAAGGGGAGGTTTAAATTGGATATTGGGAAAAATTTCTTCACTGAAAGGGTTATCAAGCACTGGAGCAGGCTGCCCAGGGAACTGGCTGAGTCACCATGGCAGGAGGGGTTTAAAAGGTGTGTGTGGATGTGATGCCTAAAAAGGCCAACCTGGAAACAGAGACCAGACAGGGGTAAGGGAATAAAGGTGGATATTTATTGGAAAGGCCTTCAGAGGCACACCCTGGGCAGGCCAAAGGCTGCACCCGAGATGGACCCCAAGTCATGAGTTCTTCACACTGTTACAGGTTTGGTCCATTTGCAGATCAGCATAAATTCACCAATTAAACTTTAGCTAATGATGGAACTGCCCCTCAGCTCGCCCCCCTTCTCAAGGTGCTGGGTTACACATTTTGGGCCTGGGACGGGCTGGGTGTCCTTGCAGAGCAGGCCTGGAGAGGCTTTGTTATGTCTGTGTGAGCATGAGAGAGCAGCAGCTGCCAGGCTGCAAGGCAGCTCAGAGTCACACACTGGGAATAGAGAATTTTGAAAAAATATAAGAGTTAAAACCTAAGGCATCAGGTGTGGCACTTAGGGACAGGGCTCAGCGGTGAACTTGGCAGCGGCTGCAATCAAGGATCTTAAAGGTCTCTTCCAACCTCAATGATTCTGGGATTCCAAGTGCTTAAACACACGCCAGGCTGAAAATCCTACCTTGTGCGAATTAAGAGAGCGAGTTCTGTTGAAAATGAGGATAACAGTGCTCCTAAATCATGCAAGGATTATTGAAAACTCAACCCAATAATATTTCATTTGATTCCCACCCTCTTTGTTTCACAGACAGAGAGGTTAAAGTCAACAGCAGGACAAGAGTGCAGGAATTCCTGGATTCTTACATTCAGCTCACATTCAAACCCCAACTAAAATTCCTACAACCTGAGCAGGATGGGATTTTTTTCCCCTCAATAATTGTGCTTTCTGGTCAAAAAGTAGAAAGATTAATCCAGAAAACTTTGATGGAAAAATGTTTTTTAAACTTAGGCATTTTAGCCTTTCTCTGTTCTATGTCAAACATTTGAAATAGATAAAATACATTTTGATCTAAAGGCGATTTTGGTTTGTATGGGGGTTTTTTTTTCAAATTCAAGAAGGTTATGGTAAATTTTTAAAAAGCTGCTAGCATCAGGAGAGGAAGCTTAAAAATCAGACACAAAGATAATTCACTTCCTAGAAATCTCTCCCCCACAGATTTCTAAGCATTTTGGCGTCTTTCTTGTTTGTTTGGGGGGTGGTGGTGCTGGGTTTGCAATTTTCAGAGTTTCATTTTTCAACCCTTTGCAGGGCAGGAAATAAATCTAACACGAATTTATTCATTTTCTGCATGAGGGGAGAAAACATTACTAGTGATGATCTAAGAAACTGAGGTCTAAGGTGGGAGGAAGTCATCCTGGCAGAGATAACACCAACTCCCAGCTCATCAGCCACTCCAGATCACACCCACAATCAGTTTCCAAGCCCTGGGGATAAAAACCTTTCACCACAGGAACCTGTGGAAGCGTGAATTTTGGGAACACCAGCAGAGCAAAATGTGAAATCCAAATGTGGCTTGCTAAGCTTCCCTTACATCTTGATTTTCCTGGAAAAGGACCAGATACTCCGAGAGGTGTTGTTTAATAAATTTCTTGATGATTTCCTGTTTGATCCTGGGATCCAGGACGTTGGCTACCAGGCAGGCATCACGTAGGACATTGCTGGGCCCGCCAGTTCTCTGTCAAAATAAACAGGAAGAAAATGATTTCAGGTTGAATAAGTTGAATGGGTGATTGCAAACTGTACTGCACCCAGGTTATCTTGGGTCTGTCCTTTCCTATTATTCCCTTTTCTGCTACCACTCTTTATTTATTGCTGCATCTTTCTTCTGCTGGATGAAAACTGAGCTGCTTCCATTTCACTGGCCATGAAGTTGTTCCATGGCAAAGAAAGAAAATTTAGGAACATTTTTTTTAAAAAAGGCTGTTTTGGTGCTGCTTCACATGGACACAGATTTGCCCTGCACCAACCCGTTCCAAAGAGTTCCCTCCTTTCTGCACTTGTCACTTGGATGAAGAAACCAGCAGAGCTGGTACTTTGAAAGACAGAACCGGTGTTTTCTTGGAAGTAAATTCAAATTCGCACCTACTCCCCTCACTGCTTGCAAACGCTCGGCTGCACAGTGTTGGGGAGGCACAGTTGGTGCCTTAGCCCCAGCCCTGATTTATATCTGTGCTGGGTAAACCTGAGACAAACTTGGTGGCACTGCATCAACAGCCAGCCTGTGCTTGGCTTCCTCTGAACAAAACACAAATTCTTGTGACAAACAAATGACCAGGGAGCGGGTGAGACCCCAAGGAAACCCCGCTGGGGCCCCCACACATGAATTATTGGGGCGTTCCCTGGCTGGCTGCAGCCCTCTCTGCAGAGTCTGTGTGCAGTGCGACAGGGGAAGGGCGGCACTTCCCTCCCACATTCCTGACAGGAACAATGAGAAATACACCCTTTGCTTTCTAAAGAAACTGCTGAAACAGGCAGATACCAAGTCTAGAGGAAAAATGAGACTAAATCCAACAACAATCATACTGAACAGTTTCCAGTGACACTTTTTAATGGGAGGAAGAAGGAGAGTGAGAACTTTACCTTTGTGCCTTGAGAAGGAAAGGCTTCCTCGAAGTCAGCCAGGATCTGCTGCCCCAACTCGTTCTGTGCTGCCTTCACCCTGAGGGGGGACACAGGAAGGGCTTTGGCGGTGGCTCAACAACCTCCCTGTCCCATTGCCTGCAAACATCTCTGCAAGGTGACTGAAACACCAACAGCTGCATGAAGGTTTGGAAGGGATGGAAAGGATGCTGAAGAGAAAACATCCACACTAAGAAGGTCTGTGTGTCAAAACTGAGAGGGTGTTTGTCAAAACTGTCACTCCCTGAATGACAACTCTCCACAGCACTGACCCCTCAGCTGCAGCAGAACATGTGCTGGACTCTCCTGCCCTGCTGCCATTTAATATTTCAATAAGGTCCAGTTAATCAGCTGAGAAATCAGCAGGGTTCCTTTAATGCCAGTGTGATCTACATTTAAATTCATTTATGACAATCACATTTCAACATGTTTCTAACACGTAAAAAGCTTCACAATGTCTCCGCCTTCACCATGAACCTTTCTCAGTTCCAGGTGTACTGATCCACTTTTAAACAAATACTGCTGGCAGGAGTTTTAGCCTATAAATTCTCCATGTCTTAGTGAAGCACAAAAGAGCAAAGGTATGAAATGGGAGTAGAATAAACCACAACCTTGCTCTTTCTTTGGCTGAGAGAATAAAGCTTCCAATTTCCAGAAATAAAAGTCAATACAGCTTAATTGATACTTCTAGGGAAATGGAAATGCCTACACACACTGGAAAGTGCCAAAGCAAACAGTGAGGTACTTATATCCCTCTGCAGCCCTTGAATTCTTCCATCAGTTTTTATTATACTGGAAACGCTTTCAGGTCTAAACTGATCACTCAAAGCAGTGGATTTTTCCACTGAGATTGATACTTCAGCAAGACTGGCGACATTGACTGTTGTGAAAATGTTTGTTCAGACTGTGGGGAGAAGACTTGGGAATTTTTTTCGTGCTTGTTTAACACTCCTCAACCTTATCAAGGAATGATCTGCTTCTTTAATCTTCCCATTTGAGTTCCATTAGTAGCAACAACCTTTGGGACGATCTGACAATGCTGAGTTCTTTCATGGTGCCAAATGTAGAAAACTCTAGTCCTTTAAAAGTGATGGCTGAAATATAACTTTATATCTGTGATTTAACTGGATGTACAAGCTGCCTTCCCCAGGATTTATTCATGGGGATTTTGTTGGAAAAGCTTCCTGCCTGCAGTGTCAAACGTAATTCTCACTTAAGCTCTCTGCTTCACAGGAATGTCCAGAAACTCCTCTGCTCTTTCAGGTAAAGATCTCCAGTTAACACCTTCGTAACTGGGAAACAAAAGGAATTCTCAAATACATTGAGATAAGAGTGGGAAATTTAATCAGTAAGGAGGCAGCTACAGGTTTAGTCCTGCTTAAATTCTACAAGAAAGCACTTGTAGTTCATGTGAGAAAGCATCACAGAACCAAACCCTTTGATTCTCCAGGAAAAGAAGGGGGAAAAAAGACCAAAAAAAAAAAAAAAAAAAAAAAAAAAAGACACTGAACACAGATTGAAAATTTTTACCTTTTAAATAATCGAGAAACAAGAAGGGTGTAGAATTAGAGGTCACAGAAATTAATGAGTTTGTATAAATAACTGGGAGCTATTAGCAGTGATACTTCTTTCTCTATGAGCGGTTGTGGAGACCTTTCTATTTGACAACAGCTGCAGTGCAGCATGGTGGAGGCACTGAAAAGAGCAGCAGCCAGATTCCTAAAGACTCAACAAATTTAAAAGAGCCTCTGTCAAGCAGTTAAAAGCCCTGTCCACAAGCTTTGTTGTTTTAGGCTCTGATTCAGGAAAGTACTTAAGGATAGTCTTAATGGGGATTCTCATATCCTTAAATTAAGAAACTTGCAGGAATGCCTTGCTCAAGTGGGATGTTAAAAATATTTATTTTTTTAAAATAGGTCCTGCATAAAAATCTCTCAAGAGCAGACAGGGAGAATAAGTTTGAATCATTTTTTTTTTCCCCCTTCATATTTTCTGAGAGGGACAAGGCAGAGCCATCAAAGTATCCAAAAGTTTAGGTGTGTGTGAGCAGGGACAGGGAGCCCCAGTGCCCTCCCAGTAAATATCACTTTTTATATAACCACACACACAGACACACTCCATTATTTTCACAATTACGAACGTGCACCCAGAAGCAACAAAACCTTTCTGCCACCTCTTTAGAGCCCAACTGCCTCAGGCAGAGAACAGGGGGGGGCACTTGCTTTAGCCACTGCAGGTTACTGCCCCCATGGAAAGCTGCCAGCTTTTCAATAATTCAGAATATTTTCAGTGGAAACTGCAGCGATAAAAGCGACGTTCAGCGCTGAAGGAGCTCCCTGCACGTGCCTGAGTGCGTGTGTGGAACCCCTTGCACAAAGTGAATCGGCTCAGCAAGCCCAGATAAGAGATTTAGGATCTCTCAGAGCCTCGGGTGGGTTTGATAAGGGTCTCTTTCCCCAGGCAGGTTCCCCCAGAAACGTGCTGGGATATCCCAGCAGCCATCCCACAACCCACACAGCAGGGAACTGCCTCTTCCTGGGGTTGCCAAACCCTCTGGTTATGCAGCTATTAATGACTTCTGTTCCTCTGACTTCTCTTTTATTATTAGTGGCTTTTGTTCTCCGTTTGCCCCGCCTTTAAAAAATAAAAACAAGAAAACCCACCGCTATGTTTCAAATGACATTCAATTACTAGAAACCACAATTCCTTTAGCCAAAGCTACCAGAAATCTTAAACCACGCCTGGCAGCTTGCTGAGATAAAAAGAGGCTGAACCAGCCCGTTTTCCTGTGGCAAACTTATAATTATCTTTCTCCTAAATACTTTCCAGGCTTTTTTCCACTATCTGTTAGGCCTGCAACACCACTTTTATGGGTGGGTTTGGGACCACTAATTGTACCTCCCCCCACAGACAGAAAACAGCAGAGGACTGAGAGATAAGAACATATTCCTGTTTACTACAACAACTACCCATGCACTGCATCAGAAGTTGTTTCAGGAACACTCTTAGGAAAATATTTACATTTGGATATGAACTGTGACATTTTCACATCACTGCTCAACAGGATCAGCACAAGAAGCCAACTGAGAGTTCAGTCCAGGTTTCCGAGGAATGCTTACAGGATTTTTGTTTGGTTACTTTCACAGGGACAGAACAGGTGGAAAACAACATTAAAAACACATCATTACTTCTCACAGCATCCAGGAGCAGCAGCCTAAATTGAATACCCCATGAAAAGAGCACATCCAACAGCACCGAGCAGGCACTTCTCCTTCCCATGGTTTCCCATTCATTCTTGGCTTCGCTCCATTCACACCATGAGAAAAGAGGCTTTTTATTTCAGAAAGCAACAGAATCTGCTCGTTTAGCAGTGTGTATAATGGGCTTATTGTATATAACAGACATTGGTTACTGTCACAGGTCCGTGCCAACATCTACTAAAGCATTTCTTGCCTTCCCAAACATCCTAGAGGCTTCACTTGTACCATTAAAACAAATCCATGAGATATCAAACCCCAGCAATTTCACAGTCTAAAAATATCCCTGCGAGAAGCCAGGCAAACTTCCTCTGATGTTTCATGAATCACGAAAGGATTTCCAAGCAAAAGAGAGAGAAAAGTCAACTCCAAACCAGGCCCTAACACACAGACACGGAGTCAAAACTCCAAAAGCAGAATTATGGTGCCATGGACCTCCCTGCAGGAATTTTCTGCCTGGATGTGGAGCAGTAAAGAGCTCCCAGCAGCGCCCCAGAGCAGCTCCTTTCGCCCCACAAGCAACCTCCTCTATCACTACCAGATGGTGCAGCTCTCCCTGTATAAACACTGCAAGGAAAACCCTGCTGAGGCAATTCTAAAAATAGGAGGAACAGACTTTCTTGAGCTTTTCAGATCCTTATCTTGAAGGCAGAATAAAACAAAAGAAGTTTTCCTCCATGTCCTTGCCAGCCTCGCTGGCGTGACTCGAAACCACCGGGCCCTTTAGCACAAGCCTGAATTGGTTTTTATAAAAATCAGCAACTACAAAAGTATTAAATAATTATCCACCAGAAAGGGAAAACCAGCCAGAGTTCTTGACCAAGGCTTAAATTCTATTTGGCCTTAAAATGGCCAGTGACAGCAGGTTTCTGCCCAAAGGGCATTACCACTCTGGAAGAAAACGAAGCAAGCACTCTCTCTGAGCACAAGGTTGGAACAGGCAACAGCCTCAGCTCAGAAAAGCACTGACATGTGTTTACATTTCCTTGATGTTCACGTTCATTTTAGCAAATGCTTATGGTCAAATGCTTGGTTAAACAAGGCCCCATCGCTCTCTCTAGATTCACAGAGGATTTTTCTTTTGCTCTGTTTCATGGATTCCATCTGTGTTTTCTGGAAGAGGCATCTACACCATAAAGAAAGTCCAACAGATTTACATGAAAACATTACAAACAAATCATTCAAACTCCGCTTCCATCACTAAACAACACAGGGAGCCAGCTGCTGTCTTAGCAAAGGGAGTCACCAAAAAAATTATTTACTGTGCCTGGAAGACTCCTTCGAGTACATCTGCAATGAGCAAAGTCACCTCAGGCAGGGACAGCAATGTCACCTAGGACAGGGACAGCCTTGTTCCCTCAACTCCCAGCTGCACATCCCAAATGAAGCCAAGACCAAGGAGAAATGGTGGCTCAGTGACCACTGAGCCTTCACTTGCTGCTGCTGAGGGTGGTGGGGACTTGCCGTGGGAGTTGCACCAAAACTCACCAAATTAAAGCATAACTCTGCTTCAGAGAACCAAAACTGTACAAGCCCAGCAGAAGAAGATTGGCTACAAGCCTCAAATCTCAGCAGAACTGGGCAACGGGAGCAGGTTTTGGCAGAAGAGACTTGAGGTGCTCAGAATAACCAAGTTTGGCAGAGGGGAAATCCTGTCTGAGCCCCGGGGCACTGCAGGCTGACAGCAGCCCAGCAGCAGCAACGCTCATGCTGAGGCAGAAAGGGGCCCCAGACATCACCACGTGCATGGATAGGTTTGTGCTCCATGCCAGGCTGCTGAACCCCACTGCTGAGCTGAACAGAGCAGGAGAAAGCCTCTCCTCAGGGCTCCCCACAAACACCGGCACGCGAAGATCACGCAGAACATTCTGCACTTCCACAGGCTCCTCCAGGTAAGAAAATGAAAAGGCAGTCAGTAAAAAGCACAGAGCAAGTTACATCTCCACTAATTACTGTTACTTAACAGAATGGGCTGCTCCAGCTTTGAGCAGACTCTGTCCAATTTTAACCTGTTTGTTTTGGCTGTAAAGAAGCTCCAAGGACCATGTCCAGACTTCACAGCCTTGAGACTCTGGATCTGCCTAAGACATTTCCTACCCTTCCTCCCCAGCAGGAAAGGCAGTGCTCAGGGTTTGAACCTTTTACCTTTCAGAGAGCTGTCGAATCTGAGGGATTCCCATGTATTTGTTGAAGTGCTCCAACACATTCACGACACCTTGGAGAAGGTTGGCAACTTCCCCATATTGTCTCCTCCTGGTCATAGCCCTGCAGAGGAAATTAAAGATTTACAAAGGCAGATTCAGTGAAAATCCTGGGTGGTAATTCCACAGGTTACTTCATCCCCGCTGGGTCACGCTGGTCCCTATTGACATTTATTTTTCTAAAATACACAGCTCTTCATTAACATTCCACTGCAGCATTAAAATTTCACTTAAGCGATGCTAAAATAAACCAGTCTGGCACACATCTAACAATGCCTCAAAAAAAACATAAATGTCAAAAGCAACACTTGGCAAGGAACATGTAAACTACTGAATGCATCCGCTTCCCAGTATGGGTCCGGAGGCAGTAAATGTTATTTCACTGTAATGACCTGAGTGAAGCCATTCGTCATCACACACAAAGTGTGAGTTAAAGCTTCTCTGGAGGAGAACGATGCTGAAAAGCCATTAGCCTTGACTTCTCTGTTAATAACTTTCACAGGGAACTGACAGCGAAAAAAGAGAATCAAGTTAATTTATTTTTATATCATCCTTTAGGATCGTTCCAGTGGAGACAGCAGGCTAAGTAAAATTTTATTCTCAACGCTTCACGACCCGGCGTCCGTGCAGGATTTGCTACAAACCAGGAACAGGCTGTGCAACTTCACAGATGCAACATGTAAAAAAAATGTATTTTCCTAGACTGTGTGTTCCTCAAGCATATTAAAAAACCCACAATGGATGATTAGAAATATTTAACCCCCAATTCACACACAGTACAAGCTGTAAGGTTTCCTTAAACTCAGGCTACAATGAAAACTAGAGCAGACCTTTACCAAAACTCGTTGCAGTTTTCAGATGCAAGACTGATAAAAATCCTCCCAAATTCCCAAGAGCACATCCCTAATGAAGATTCCTAACGGGCTGCCTTATTCCTGAACGAAGCCAGACTCATTCCCTATCACCAAGGATCAACACAGCAACTCAAGCAATCGATGCTGCGAGCTCTTAAACACACCACCACAGGCTCAGGGCCACTCCCAGCAACACAGAAAGGATCTGCCAGCAGAAACCCACACTGTGAAGCAAAATTCCCTCCAAAAAACCAGGCAGCTGTGACAGACCCACAGAGAACACAGCACAAACCTCACAGCCCAGCAGTGGTGTCAGAGCACCACCGAGAATTGCCACACTTACTCCAGAGAATCCACCCCCCCTGCCAGCATGTGGAGGTGGTTGAGGGTGGTGATGGAGGTGGTCAGGTGGCGCTTGGCATGATCCAGCTGCTTGATATCCCGGGTGATTTCCTTCACCTAGTGAACAAAAAGGGATTCTGGTTAAATATCGAGCCCCAGCAATACCATTTTCAGGAGGGAGGAAGCCACTCTCCCCTCTTTGGGACTGTGGAGGTGTCAGGTCAGCAGCCCTGTGAACGCTGCAGGTTCAACACAGGCTCAGCAGGAAATTACCAACCAGTCAGGGCCAAGGACAAAAATGTTACTGACAGGAAAAGTCAGTGTCCCTTCCCTTACATAGGCCAGAAAGAAAATGCTGCTCACCATTTGTTCAGATTTTTCAGCCTTGTCTTTAATATCCTTAATTTTACCGAAGAGCTGCTGAATGGCTTTCTGGGCTTCTTCCAGGGCCTGGAAAAGAAACAAGGTCGGAGTGGAAAGAAAATCTGCATTCAGTTTTCACCTTTCTAAGAAATATACAGTTGCTCTTAACAGCCCCTGAGGCTGGGGCAGTGGAGGGGAGCAGCTTTCTTACAAAGAAAATATCAGCACAACAAAAGTCAATGTACCATGCTGGAATACTGAACCTGAGTGGGCCAGGGTTTCAGTATCCATTTTACAATAATGCTTTGGCAAAATTTCATCAAGATATTCTGTGAAAGCAGCTCTTTAAGGTTACTGGATTATATTCTGACACACTAAGGGTGGAAAAATAGGTAGAACTTAATCCTGACCAACACACATCTAGAGCAGAGAAATGGTCTCCACAAGACCTCCATGCTCATCATTAATTATAAATAAAAAATACACATATAGAATGCTGAGTGCTTGCTTAAACCCCTTGCTGAACTAGCAGGGTATTATCCTGGTGGAAAACACGATGCTGATTCCTTTGGAATGGGCAGCTCAGCCTCCCACCCACCTGCAGGAGGCATGGCTCTTTCTAAGCACAGGTTTGGCAGGTAAAGAGGTCAAGCCCAGGAAATGGATCTCACCTGGATTTTAGTGCTGTTTTCTTGGGGCACCTGGTGCCTTTTACACAACCGTGGCACACCCTGACCTCACACAACCAGGGTGACCCACACGTGGATGCAGTGAGCGGAGCCACACGTCCAAAATCGGCCTCCTGAAGTAATTCAACACGTTTTGCCTTCCCAGCCTGATAACATTTCCAGCTCCAGCTCCACTTTGCTCCCCGCTGTTAAGTGGGCTTCTATCCCTCTGTTTTTATATCCAGTCCCATGACCAAGGTTACAGCACAAGCTACAAGTTCCTTCAGCAAATAAATTTAACACATCTTCATTTGGAAATGGATGAGGAAACTATCTGCCAGCAGCTTTTGCTGGAATATAGCTGGGCTATAATAAAAGTATAAAAGCTGGAGACGGTTTATAATTCATTTTCCAGAGGGGGGGTGAAGAAAAAGTCTCCTCTGAAATATCTTCTGAATCATGTGAAAGTTAACACTTTATCGATTGGTGTCACAGAGCTGCCAGACAGACGTTCACTGAGGGACACAAACACACAAAAATGTGCTGCAGGGTGGCTGCACCAGGGCTGAACACCCCCAGCAGCCTCCCCTTGGGCTCCAGCCGCCTTTGAGAGCGAAATTTTCTCCTCCATTTAAAGGCTTGTGGATTAAGTGCAAAGCAAAGAAGCAAAGAACGCTCCTTTCAACATCTTTAGCTCTGTCTCTGCACTCAGGCCTGCAGCACGTTACTCGAGTGGGTTATTAAGCAAGCAGCAGCTGCCCTGCACAGTCTGAGCTTTGGATAGGTCTGTGTAAAATTAAAGAATCACCCTGAAATTCTACACAGGTGCCAACTGCTGCTTCCCTTTCCTTCAGCAATAATGTCAAATGCTAATTTTTCTGCATGATCCCAGGGAAGTCAGAGCTTCTTCAAAAGAACCTGTTTTTCTAACGGTGATACTGAATAATGTTGTGATAAAAACAAGCAGAGACCCTCTACAGGAAAGTGGGTAACACCTGAAGAACATGTTCCTGCTGCTCAGCGGAACACAGCACACTCAGGGTAGGCAAAATCCCCACCTAAAAACTGCCCCTGGAACACTGAGCAGAGGAAAACAGGATTCCATCCCTGAACACTTAAAACTGCCAAAAATAAGGCAAACTGGTGTCATCACCGGTCCTGACACTTTCACCTCCTCAAAAACCTCTGGAAAAACACAAATGAGACACCACATGATGCTCTGCCCCATCTGATGATTTAAAGAAGTGTGATCTCCTCCTGTTGGATGAAACCAACATCTAGGGCATGAAAGTAGGTCTAATTGCTCAAGGTGTAATACAGAAGTTTATTAATGTAACTAATGACTACTCTTTCAGCTGTAAAAGAAGAGGGGAAAACGCAGCCACGTTGAAGGCTACACTGTACTGGAAAAAACGCATTTCCCTTCACACTCTGCTCCTGCTAGAACAGCGAATCATGGGTTTTAAAAGCATTTTCTCACTCCTTTTGTTACTGTTTTATTAACAGGTTTATTTTGGACAGAAATTCTAAGGAAAAACAATATCAAGAGGATAGGAATTGCTTTTATTCCAGTCTATCTGGTTCCCATGACAGATGACAGGCAGCGATCTCCCAGCTGTGGCCCGGCGCAGGGTTCACCTTGCGTTACTAATTTATTGCTTTCCTCATCAGTGCAACTGGGAAACATGTAAATGCACACACCCCAAACAGCAACCAGGAGTGAAGTTATTGCATTTCCTTTCCTCCAGCAGCAGTTCATTCTGGGGGCAGAGGACCACGAATAAATAAAGAGACTGGAGCCACGATCTGTTGTGGTTATACGAAACAAGGATGTCGAAACGAAGGTTGCGACGTACTGGAAAAACACCATATGACTCTAATCAACAGCTGAGCCTGCAAGCTACAATTAACCCATCAGCATTATTTATTCAACTTTATGCAACCTCTGAGTCCCAGCACCAGCTGAGAAATACGGTGTGGAGAGGGCTCGGCCGCCGGGAGGCAGAGCCAGCGGTCAGCGGCGTCCGAGGCTTTTTGCGGAACGTTTGACCCCCGGGCTTCCCAACTGCTCTGACAGCTGTAAATTTAGCAAAGGAGGGCAGGACCAGCCACAGGGGGAGAGGCTCCAGACAGAGTGCTTGATACAAGGCTTCAACCACGGATCACATTCCTCCTTCTGTGGTGTAGTGTGTCCGACACGCCCTGGACGCAGGAGGGGAGCAGGGGATGTGGGGTGTCCTGGTTCCAGGGGTGTCTTGGTTCCAGGGGTGCCTTGCAGGCACTTCCCAGCAGAAGCAAGTTCCCAAAACACAGTTCGTGGAGAGGAACACACAAGGCCCAGTTGAAGGCCACGATGTGTTTTCAGCCATCCCTGTTTCTCACCCAGGATTTATGCAGTGGGAGCTCTCGTGTTCGCGGCAGAGGGGAAATGCAGAAAGCTGAGACGCCACACACAGGAGGTGGAAAACCCAACTCCAGCTCGCAGCCAGGGCCCAGGTAAGCTGGGCAGCCAGTGAGCAGCTCTGCTGTTTGCCAAATTCTCCAAAGCTGGCGGGAAAAACACAGCCCATGAATCAGCTACAACTCTGCAACCTCCTTCACCTTGAGATGCGACAGGAAAAGACTCCAAAGGCACCGGTGGAAAACAATAGGGAGCAGAGGTAAATCATGAATCACTGAGAGACTGCCTAAAAAACAGCTTTCCTTGGCATTGTCCCAAGCAACTCCTAATTTCAGACCACACATCATTCCTTGTGTCACCTTTTCACACGAGATCTTCCGAGCAGCGAAAGGAGGAAAGAAACCCAAGCGAGAGGTGGGAGCAGACTATGACTTGTTTGTTAAATTTGGAAATGATGCATTATTTAAAAGGTTATGTTCCAGTGACTTACAGTACCAGGCTGACATTCATACACACAAAAACAGCGTTAGCAACAATTATTCCAGCCAAAAAAAAAAAAAAACCAGCCCAGTTAATTACAGTCAGTCTCTCCAAATCCCTGCAGTGCTGCAGATGGACACAGCCTCCTCCTCCCCTCCCAGCCCAGGTACGGAGCTGCCACATCACTCCATCAACCAGCAGCTCATTAGTGGGTGTGTTAATTTCCAAATACCTCTTTATGCATCCTATCAGGAATCTTGTGCAAGAAAATACTTCAGTCCCAAGAAATATGCAAATAGGTAGTAAGAGGCCTGTGTGTTACTAGAAAATGTCATTGAACTAGGGAGGAAAAGCAAATTTTCAGATGAAGTTTCCTTGCTTGGGGATTAACAGAACTAACACTGGATTTTTTTCCCCAGTAATGGTTAAAATACCTCCATGGTTTCTATTTACTTACTGGTGTTGTGCTAGAAACATGTTGTTTTTATTTGATTCTAGCCAATATATAGCTCAATTGAATCAGAAAGCTGCCCTCCACCAAGTGTTTTATAGACACTTGACATCTGCCAAATTCACAGCATCCAAATGTATTTTTAATGTTACAAATAGGGCTGTGGTCATGACGCTGAGAATTTAATGCTCCTGGCCTGGTCCCTGCTCTTGAATACCGAGTGTTAATGCTTCTTTCATTTGCTGCCACACTTACAGCCCAGATCAATGAAAATCTAGACCACGACTAAAAATAAGTTCCCATCCCCAAACCTCCAAGGAGCCTCAGCTGTGGAGATTTCAAAGAAACTCTCACACACTGGTACCGGCCTCACAATTTCTGCTGCTGAAACCTCATACAAACGAGTCCCTCCAGAACGAGAAAGGGTGGAAATATACTTTGATTCTCAGACTGATTTCATTTCAGAGAAAACCCTTCAGTTTTACAGCCAGGGATAAACCACTGCAGCTGAAGCCTGGGCTTGTCTCAGCACGGGACAGTGCCAGCTGATTTCCCTGAGCAGATGAAACCTGAAGGGCTCATCACCCTGAGGCTTGATTTTAGCCGATTTCTACCCTGGGAGTTCAGCAAATAGTACATAACTACTACAATTGTCACTGAAGGAGAGAGTTTTGTGTCATCAGCTCCAATCCCAACCACTCAGGCTACACAGGACGCTTTATATCAGCAGATTACATCCGACACCGCACGAAGCTTAAAATTGCTGTAACTGCCCCTTCACTTAACCCCAAACCGTGCTTAGAAATCAAACCCCACGTTCTCAACAGCTGCACAAACACTGACAGACACACGGGGTGAAGTGAGAGGTGATTTCCAGGTAGTTCTGGCCAAAACCTTGCAGCTTAACTCCTGAACTGCACCCCTGGGCTGGTCCAGCAGCTCTCTGAGCTGTCAGTTTTTACTGCATCACCCAGCCCTGCACAGGGGTGTCTGCACCACCTCAGTTTTTACTGCATCACCCAGCCCTGCACAGGGGTGTCTGCACCACCTCAGTTTTCACTGCATCACCCAGCCCTGCACACTGGGTGTCTGCACCACGAGAAAGGTGCTGATGTGCTGTGACACAGGTTTGAGTGGTTTCGTTCCAGTGAGTAATTTTACACGAGTTTTACAGTCACGAACCTAACCCGAACCAGAGCTGTGTGGCCACTCAAATGCTAATTGTGGGAGTTGCACAACCTGAAAAGTAAAGCCTCTGGAGCTTCATCAGGCTTGGGCCTCACGGTTCAGCTTCATCATCACCCGGTGGCAGAGGTTACTACAGCTTCATCTCATGGCAGGTGAGCAGCCACAGCCTTGCCCCACGCCCAACATTAAATACTATTATCATGCAGCAAAAACTCCCCATGCAGACACTCATTATTCTCTTTATCTATTTCAGAATAGCCAAGCTGTGAGTCTCTGCTGACACCCTGATTGCAGGTGTTGGCTGCACCTCCCTGTGCCCAGGACACACCTTGTCCTGCAGGGCCTTGGATAACCGAGCGCCCCTGGCAGGGCTGCTCACCCTCACTCCATCCTGGAGCTGCCTGGGTCTGTTTGATCAGAGGGAAAGCACATTAAAATTTCCTTGTGAAGTCTGTGAATGACTGAGGGACTCCAGCTGGTTTGTGTGCTGATGTGTTTGTACACTGCAGCCGGTGATATTTGCGATATCAGAGCCACATCTGCGATACCAGAGCTCGACTTCTGTGGAGGGTAAGTTTAGCAACCACTTGAATTACATCTGATTCTGCATGGTGAATTGATATCCGTGTTCATATGCTGGTTTGGGTTGGGGTAGAGATAATTTTCACCACAAGTATGGGGCTCTTTTCTCTGCCCCTGCCAAAACCAGCACAGGTTAAGACTTTAAAGGGAAATATAAATGGGGGGAAAAGGACAACCACACCAGGAACTCTGCAAGTAGGGATTTCCAAGCGGAACCGCTGTCAGTTTAGCTGCTATAAGCATGGAAGCAACACAGCTGGAACAAATATGACCACACACCAAAAATGTGAGACAACAACAACAACAAAAAGGGGGAAAAAAGATAATTTTAACTATCCACAGTGAGACACAATCTCCTCCCTGCTGGAATTCTATTTTCAGGCTGGGTTTCTCGCTTTGTTGGCATCAAACCCACACCAGACTGGTCACAGCGCAGCTCGCACTGCCTTCAACACCACCAACACCAGCACCTGCCTCTTGCCAGCACAAACACAACCCCACTCCCAGCCTCAGGCTGCAGGACAGGAACAGCCCCGCTGAAGCACAAGGCAAGGTCAAGCTCAGACTCGCTTCTGCCTCGCAGCAGATGGCAAAAGTTATGCCAGAATGAGAATAAACAGCACTATTTCTTCCTGGCATGCCATTCACCTGCAACCCTGCTCACTGAACGTGTTCTGGGCTAGAAAAAGCTCAGTGTCTCTACAAGGGAAGGACATTGTCCAACTGTCACAATTCACTAGGGAAATGACTCTGAATGAAACTCACTTTTGATTTATTTTGGCAGCTCAGCTCCTGCTTGTTATTCATGGGTTACAAAAGAATATTATGGGACTTCAATCACTCAGCCGGAGCCTTGCAGAATCCGTGGCACGACTTTTCATAAAATATATAAAGTCACACAGCTTAAAACGCCATATTTAACCCCAATCCATTCACCATCTTAAAAGGTATTGAAATCTAACACAAGTCACATTTCATACGCTCAACATTTCAGAATAATGACCCATTCATAAAAAAAAATCCAGGAGATAAAGCTTAGCCAGGCAGGAGAGAATGAATATAACTGAAAGATGGTGCTTACAACATCAGGGATTGTGACTCCAGATAGCCCCCAAATATTCCAGAGACTTGGGTTTAATTAGTTATTAAGAGCTTATGACAGTCAGTGCTGTCCCAGCAGCAGGGGAACATCAACACCCTTTCACGTGAGCCAAACCTGGGCACTGTGGCCAAGGAAGCAGCGCTGGAATTTGATGGCTGGAAGTGAGCATGTGTTTAAATAAACAAATAAATGGCAGGGAAGTGCCCAGGGTCGGAGATCTGCAGGCACTGACTGCCTCAGCTCAGCGTGAAACACGAGCTGCAGTCAGAAAAGCCACCTGCACACAAGGAGGCGGAGGGAAAGGAGAGATGCTGAAGACACAGTGCTGTTTATTAAGCAGGTTTATGCAAACAGAGCACAAAATCACCTCCCTGCCTGCCAGGCTGACACTGCCTGGCAGGGCTGGAGGGGACAAGCCACTGGCTGTGGTGACACCACCCACCAGCTGCCCTGGGGCTCAGGACATGGCTCAGAAAAGCAGCAGAGGACCCCACTCCCACTGCCCTCCGCCACGTGCAGCACCTGCATCCCTCTCTTCTCCTGCTCACTGCCCATCTTCCCCTCCTCCTTCCTCCCTCTATTGATTCTGCAAAGTGTTTCCTAATCTCTATTTAAAGAAAAGAAAAACCAAAGGAGCGTTCCAATGCCTCCAGCTATGACCTTGTCAAACCCACAACCTGTGGGCATTTTTCTCTGCCAGACACAGCCTCCTCCTTCCCCAGGCCTCAACACTGCCAGACACTGCAGCACACCCAGGGCAGGGCGGGCACTCGGAGTCTGCCCACAGCTGCAGAGCCCAGATGTTCACTGTCCCATGCCAGGAGAAAGGACAGCCCTGGCTGACCAAAGGATGGCATGGCCAGTTGAACTGTCTGGGCAGCAAGGATATATTTGTATTATTTGATCACAGCAGCTGCCATCCCTTTCCTTGTGCTGCTGGATTCATGAGAAAGAAAATACGTATCCGTGTTTTCGTGGAGCAAAACAAAGCAGGAGCCAACCAAAGCAATCCAAGTTATCAGCCAGTATCTTCAGCCATGAGAAACACCCACAGCTCTTCCCAGCCCAGGCACATCCATTCACTCTTCTAGTTAACACTTAACTTTGTTCTAGCACTAATTGAGCCAGACCCTAATGGAGTCTGACACACTAAGCAATAAACTCCACTTTTCTTTGAAACACAGTCCTTATTTGATGCTGCTTCAGTCATTTGTGTACATTGTGTGCACAGAGCAGGAACGGAAAGATGGACCAGAGACAACAGAAAGAAGTTTGTTGGGTTTTATTCAGATTTCAAACTATCAGGCCACGGGATCCATTTGGGATCTTGGGGCCTCCTCTGGGACACTTGATTCTTTCCAAAATGGATTTCAGCTGAATCTGCCTCACCTTTTACCCACCCAGGCACCTCATCCTGGTTGCACAGACACTGCCAAGGGTTAAACCAGCAGAAAACGCAGAGGCTACTCATTACAAGGACAAAAGCCTGATAGGTGAAGCAGCTTCAGCCAAACAACCAGTAAAGGCATGTCAGCAACTGTCAAAAAAATTACAGCCAGTCCATGCAGAAGCTCCAGCAATAAACACAGCTGAGGAGCGACACGGCAACCCGCACGGAGCGCGTTAAACGCTCCGCGGAAAAATCTATGGGAACTTTTTATACTACACCCTAAGGCAGAGAGGAAATTCTGCCACAACTGGACTGCAGCTCTCAGCAAGGTCAGCCCACACTCCAGTTCAGCAGCAGCAGCAGCAGCTCTGAGGAAAAAAAAGAAAACCTAACAGAGGAAAAATCGCATAGCGCTGGCTCCCTAGAAACTGTTACAACTGAACCACAGCAGCTCCTGCATTCCCAGCCTCTCCCAAGGCATCCAAAATAGTCCAAGTCTGGGACTCCCAAGGAAAATTTTGTTACACCCTGCAGAGGAATGTTCCACCCACGGCTGTTGTTTCCTCCCATAAAAGGATCATTAGTGAGATAATTTCTGAGGTTCAGGGCATTGTCTGCAGGTTTTACTGAAGTATCGCACCAGGAAGGGGAAGCCAAATGAGCCAGACTATTTTAAGGCTTCTGCATTTGGAGGAAATTCTAGGGCAAAATTTCAAAAAGGCAAATGCTTTGAACTGGGAAACGTTGTGCTTTGTGGAGAAGGGAGCATTCCTGCTTTTAGAGCTGGTTAAATAACTCTTTTGGGGCCACATCCATTTGATGGCCTTTATTTTTAGACTCAGAATCTGTTTTTTCAGACACCTCACTGCTAATTTATACACACACGTGGACGTGAGCAAGACCGCTTGGGGAACAGCTCAAAAGCTGACAGACTACAAAAAGCTACTCTTACATGAAGATTTCTTAATGAAGTGCCTTCTCATAGCTACGACTCCCCTCAAAGCCCTGCCCCATCATCTCAGCAGGCAGGGGGGCACAGGAGTGTGATCCCAAATATTATCCTAATCGGACAGGACAGGAGACTCCATCACAGGGAGCACAGCAGCTGGATCTGCAATTAGGATTTTGGACTTCCTATCCCTAAGGTCTCCTTTTCCTTAAGAAGCACGGAGAGCACATTTCCATAGCTGCACACTCCACGTTCCCCACTGGGTCAGACTGGGATTTGGGTTCCTCTGACTGGGACAAGCAGCACTGCCCAGATTCGTCTCCGCTGGCAGCGCTCCCTCGCCATCAGTTATCAGCAAAACGTTATCCTGCTCTCAAAACCAAGGCTGGGCTCCCCTCTCCTGGACAGCTGGGAAGGTGCAGCTCTCAACGAGGCTCCTCCACAAGACAGAGAAAGCTCTTTGCTGGGCTCAGTTGGTAACAAACCCAAAAAATCCCCTCCAAAAAAACCTCAATCTGCCAAGGCTGATAAGCTCAGCTTGTCTCCTAGGAACCTGCCTGGATCACTGGTCTCTAAAAAAGAGACTGGGGAGGTTGATGATAAACCCCAGTAATCTGGGCAGCACTTGAATCAAGTGCCTGCACAAGATTCCCAACCATTTTTGGGGCAGCTCTGGCTGACAGGAGATGGGAAAGCCAAGGCTGAGCTTTCCAGGTGCTCCCTCACCCGCAAGGGCAGCACGGACAGCTGAGGGCAGGGACTCAGCACAGAACCCCCTCCTGCCTTGCTTTGACTTAAACAACTTTTTTTTTTCTTCTGCCACTGCATCCAAGGTTTGTATTTCCTTTGGAAGGAAGTCAGAGACTGAAAGGATGTTTATTCAAACTCTTATTTACCCCTCAGACAAGGACATCTCCAACATGACGCAGTCAGGCAACGCTGGCAAACACTGGCCACAGTTTGTATCAGGGGTTGTTAGGAGAGAATGTGACTGAAGGGAACAGGTTTCTGCAAAACACCCTTCAGGCCCAATCCTGCAGTTAAATACACTGGATCCTGAGCTCCCACTGAAATTCAAGCAGCTACAAAATCAGAGCTCAGATGCACTTTCATTTACGGCACAAGCTTTCAAAGAGACGATGGATTGCAGTGCTCCTCTTGGATCTCAGTGTGTCAAGGGATGGAAATCAAAAGACAGGAATTTTCCAAAAATTTCTGGCTTTTCCAAAAGCCAGCCTGCTGCAAGTAACTGTGCACTACAGGCCGTAGACATCTCTTATGGCAAGAGTTACAAATGGAAGAAGATTAAACTTACTGATGTGGCTGCTTTTAAGCTTTGTTTCAAAGCTCTTGCAAAAGCTGGTTGCCAGCTGTTTCCTCACCAATCAAGGGTGGTTTGCAGTTGTGGTCATGATGATAAAATGCAATAATGATCTTCATCCTGGGCTGCCTAAGGGAGAGGCTGACAGGGTGACTGACACTATCTACCCATGTGGATGTGTCAATCCAATTCTGCAGGGAAATGCTGGTCTGGAGGATACAAGTTTCCCACAAATTCAGTAAGAATATAAGATCAGCAGAAGAAAGAACTTAATTTTGCTGTGGGACCAAATCACCAGGAAAAAGTAAATAAGGAAAACAGCAGCACCAGCTCCCTTCCAAGCACAGAACTGATTTGCTTTAACAGCACCTTGTTTTCAGTAGTTTCAAAACAATTTCTTGCCATGCTTTGGAAAATAAAACCTTTCCTCTCCAAGTGGGAGAAGTCTGGCCTTTTGCTCTACGAAAACATTTCCAAGTGTCCTTGATTCCCCTGAGAATATGCTGGTAAAACAAAGGCACTTTTCAGCACAGGAACAGGCAGCTGAAGCTGGAAAACAAGGTTTTCACCCCCACAATCTGCTATCAGCAGGGTGGTCATGTGAAAAGGGCTGCCTCACTCCCCCACACAGCACCCAGGATACTCAGGGGATGCACTGCAGGGGTGACAGGAACAGCAAATGTTTCTTCTAGGTTTCCTCTGATTCTGGGGTGACAAATCCTGCCACTCCAGCAGTCTGGTTAGAGCATTTCACATAAAAAATGCACATCCAGGGGTGAAATGATGGGCTTGGATTAGAAACACAGAAAGAAAAAGCTCACAGCGTTTCAGAATCAAACTACTTTTTCTTCCCAGAGAAGTAACACTTTGAATAATCGAATAGTTTCAGTATTTGTTAGGATCTCAAAGTAAGAAACAACAGTTGTGCTCCTGGGAGATTGTCTGGCCTCAGCCCATGCAACTGCAAGCTCTGGCATCTGTCTTAAAGTTTGCTTCTACTTTGCAAAGCAGCAAAATGAGGGAAAACAGGAAAATCCACAGCTAAATACAGGAATATTTGTGATTAACTGCAGCTCCAGGCCACCTGAAATTACTTCCTGCTCGGACACAAGTGCACACCTGAAGGTTTTTACTTAGTCAGTTTAACAACCAAACTAAAGGAAAGGCAGCACAGACAGCTCTGCCTTCCTGGTGCCTCAGAGCAGGACACTGTGCAGGTCCATCTGCACATGCCCTGGAGAACTTCAAAGGATGGAAGAGTGAGAAAGCACAGACACAGGACAAAGCTCTGAACAAGGCTCGCCAATCTGCACAGCGCAGGAACGCTCCTGTCATCCCACAGGCACAGCTGGCCACAGCACTGCTTGTGTTCACCCTTTTCTCCAAGTGCTGAGAAACTCCAGGCAATTCTCACCCACAGCTCTTCTCAATCCCACTCTTCCGTGGTCTTCTTAAGAGAATTCATCCTCTCAAACGGGCCCAAAAGGCATCAACAGCACCAGCTTTCCAATCACAGACAAACTCTCCAAGTACTGCACCAGTTTCCACTCCCTCCTCAATTTCTGTAATTGCCTCCCCACTTGATTTCCTGTCTCATTCCTGCACAGTAATTACAGGCAGCACCACTCCCAGGTAAGCCACATCCTAAGCACATCCTCAGTTTAACAGCAATACTCAGACATCTGTGACTAAACTACTTCTGCCAGGAGAGATGAGCATCTCTCGTGTTTTTCTAAAGCAATACAAAAGCACAGACAGGTCAAATAATTCACTTGAGGTCACAGGCTCTGTGGCAGAAATAGGATTAGAAACAGATACCAATTGCTGTGAGAGAAAGAAGTGGAAAATAAAGAGTCACTGACTCATGCCAGTCTTAAGTCTGGTGTTAAGAAGTCACTGAGGAACCCTGACTGATGGTTCAAGGTTCAATGTTCCTGCTCTAAAACAGGCCAGGAAATAGAGCCACGCCAGGTGACACCTCAGAACCAGCTGACACAGGGGCCAAGCTGAGCACTCACACCCCCTGCAGCCACGGCTGTGCTCACCAGTGCTGCACTCCCAGCAAACACATCTGGCAGGCAAACAACAAGTGAAAACCTGAGGGCTCAACAGGAGCTGCAAGAGGACGTGGTCAGAGCCAGGGATCAGCACAGCGACCAACAAGTCAGGACACCTCAGCAAACAACTCAGTGAAAAGGACAAACAGCCCTGCACTGATCCCTACCCAGGATCAAATGTACCTGTACTATTCAGTGCTGCTCGTTTTATCATCAGCTCAGAGCGGCACACGGGCCTCCTGCTTCTGCTTTTGATCTTTAAATCAATTCCTCATTCACTTCCCTTCAGAGGGTGAGGGGAAGGCAGGTCAGAGCAGCTGCTGAGCGAGCTGAGTCAGTGTAAGAGGCACAGAAACACCTCAGGAACAGCAGCAGCGGGGTTCTGCCTGCCAGAGCCATTCCTCAGTGTGGCATCCCAAGCTGAGAACATTCCTGGCATTCCTTGGCATTCCTGGCTGCACGTACCTGCCTGCCATCCTGTCCCACGTTGGTCTGTCCCCTCACCACAGTTCGAATGTTGTCGTCCAACCTCCTGCAGGAAAGAGCCCAGAGTGTCAAACCCAGTCTTTAAATGCCTGACCCAAACAACTGGGGCAATCCTGAGAGCTACAGAAGCAATTTAAAATAAAAAAAGCTGACGCTACTAATGCTAAACTCACTATTTCCCCCCTCCCTCTCCGCTCAGTGTCACTATCTTGCACAATTTAAAAGTCCTGTGGCAAAAATACAAATCCATTTCCTAATTTAACCAGGGTTTCTTGCATTCCTGTTCCCTGAAGCAATATTGTCAGCTCTCCCCTGTCTGTTTGCATTTCAACTTCCCACATGTTGAAGTGCTGTCTCAATCCTTTCACGTTGGCAATATCAGCCAGCATAGAAAATTTAAGTCTTTCGTGCACACTTGTGTTTATTTTGTGCTTTTAGGACCAATAATGATAATTTTAAAATACATAGCAAGAGATTTTACAATTGATATTCTGACCTCACAAACAGTGAATTCTTGGCAACTGAGTCTTTTGGGTAGTTTGCTCTCTCAGCCTTCAAACTGTACTAAAATTTGGTACTTTTTGATTCTTAGCTGTTTTTCAAAGCTGCACTTTGCACCCCATCAGCTTAAACAGCCTGAAGGGCACATAATAGTGGTGAAATATAAAAAATTATAATAATTGCCTCTGTGCCACTAGTAGATTCCAGGCTGATCCTATCCACACCTTTCAAGTTAACTAAACCCTGTCAGCTGTAGCACAAAGGCTGCATTTATGAAGCCTTGGTGACAACCAGACCAGGCCACCTGAGATGCAATGAAACAGAGAAATATTTACCTTATTTTCAATCTGATTTTGTTCACGACTTCGTCAATGTTCGCCAAAGACTGGAAGACAAAAAAAAAAAAAATCAGAGAGAAGTGAAATGGTGAATGTGTTACAGAGGAATATGTCAGCTGTGATCCCACACACTTCATCACACAGGGCTCTTGAGGAAGAGGAGAGCCTTCCCCCATCCCTGAGCTCTGCCTTGTCCTTTGTCAGCAAAACTGTGTGACAGTGACCTCCAGTGGGCAGCGGGGATGGGGACAGAGCCTTTGCCTTCGGGCTGAGACGCCCCTGCAGAGCCCAGGCACGCAGGAAATAGGCTGGAAGGAGATGCAGTGAAGGCACTGCTGGGGAAACAGCTCCTCACTGCTGGCAAAGGGCAAAAAGCCAAGCCACAGCACCAGCAAGAGCTGCAAGCCAAAACCACCGGTGCTGCAGAGGATCTCAGGCACGGTAAATGTTGGAGCAGGCTCACAACACAAACTTCAGCTGTAGAAACATCTCTTGTCTTGCAAGAGGTTAATCCAAAACTCCCCCTGGGGCTGAAGCTGGGAACACAAAGCACGGATGTGGGCCCACAGCAATCTCCAAACAAACAATAGGGCTCAAACTCTCCTGTGACACTGTGCAGGCAACACCTGCCTGATTGGGCTGAAAACCCCAGGAACTCACCAATGATTGATACATTGATACAAGTTATGAAATTTACTCCATCTACACTGAAAACTGATTTATTTCTACAGACCAAAGCAGGGCTTTAACTGCAGCAAGCACTCTGGGTGGAACCACATCATGACAGCAAACCTCGTGAGCTGCAAATTTAGGAAGTGATTATTGTTATAGCTTTATTTCCTGTGCTAGTGTTTTAAAAGAAAAGGCTTTGGTACAGGTTTAAACACTACTTTGGTCATTTGCTATCAGGTTATCCTCATACTAAAGTGTGAAAGTAAAATCTGATAGTAAAAAGTGTGAAAATAAAGCCTGAGAGTACTTGGAGCATCACTTACTTGCTCAGTGGGAAAGAGAGCATTAATATACTCCACAGCATTAAAATCTGCTCTGTCCAGTGGATCTTGGCTGGGAAATACCTGGAGAGAGGGAGGAAAACAAACACTGTCAACAATCTCCAGCAATATCTGTAACTGTACACAGTTTCTACTACTTTTAATTCCTTCAGCACCTGCTTCCAGTTGTGTCTCACAGCACTTCTCTAACAAGTGGCCAGGCTCTGCCCAGGAGTAGAGTGGCCACGTGCTCTGCAGGGCTCTGACCTCCCAAAATTCCTGTGGCTATCAGCCTGGATAAACACAGATAATTTACACACAAGCTTCCACACACAGCCCTGGCACGATCCATCCAGGAACTCCCAAGACACACGAGCCATTAATCATTTATCCCAAACCATCCTGGTGCTTCTGCTGTTGTCTGGGAACAAACTGAAGCTCTGTCCTGCTCTTGGCAAGAGCCTTGCCAGGCCCCATGGTGACAGACAGAGGGTTTGCTTTCCACAGCCGTGTAATAGGAAACGTGATGGATTAAGAAGTGGTTGTACGAGTTCTCTGCAGAGCTGGGTTTGCCACTTTTCACAGAAGAGGGAGAGGAACACAATCTGCTGAAGGACTTGGGAAGGGGAGAAAGAGCAGCTGTGGTGCAAACGGATCTCATCTCTCCTCAGAAGTTCAAACAACACAAACCCGACTGCCAGGCTTTGCTTTCTGCCCCTACAAAGTGTGGTGCTTTCCCTTCTCTGCTACTACACTGAAGCTGTGGATGCCCCATCCCTGGAAGGGTTCCAGATCAAGCTGCATGAGACCTGGAGCAATTTGGGATGGTGGAAGGTGTGGAAGGAATGAGATGCTCTCTAAGGTCCCTTCCAACCCAAAGCATTCCATGATTCTGATATTTGTTCCATATTTCCAGAGCCATCAGCCCTGCGCTCCATGGCCAACACCCCACCTGGCAAAAGCAGAGCTGACCCCTCAGCATCCCCCTGCTCACTGACAGCCTTCACACCGGGGCACATCAAGCATTGATGTTGTTTCACACATTTTGCGCTGTAAAATCAGTGATTTTGTGAGATAAACGCAAATTCTGCCTGAACCAGCCCTCTTGGGCAGCTTTCCCAGTCCCTGCTGTGGCCAAGGAGAAGCAGGCAGCACTTAAACATGCATGAGGTCAAGGTGAGTGAGGAAAATGCTCTGACATCACCCCACTGTAAGAGCACAACAGCAGCATCACACCCCGCCTGTCCTGCTCACAACTCACACTCAGTTAATCCCCACAAATTCCAAATCCCCACAAGTATTAGGAGCAGATGAAACAAGAATTGAGATGCGAAGATAAAGGCTGGTCAGGAACTCCACTCAAACTGCAGATAGGGATCAGTGCTGCAGGCAGCTGGAGCAGCTGCAGGAGCTGTTAACTCCCAGGAGTTTGTCACAACCCATTAATCAGAAATGCTACCCCGGGTTTGGTGGGGCACCAGTTCTGCCTGTGCTCCCCACCCTGCTTCCGGCACGGCAGCTGAGCCAGCTCTGCTCATTTAACCTGAACCGGGCAGGTTTCGCCCAAAACTGGTTCAGGAACACCGATAGGAACAGCAGGATTACTGGGCTGAGAATGCCAGTGAGGAAGTTGGAAAGCAGCACGTGGTGCCATCCTCAACACCTCCCAGCGCTCAGGATGTGAATATTTTCCTACAGCTTTACTGCCTGTTAAAATAATTCAGCCAGGCACGTGGTGGATCCTCCACTGTTCAAAACCTCTCAAGAGCAGAGGATTCTTCCTCTGGACAGGCTCTAGGTGGCCTTTACCAGCTGCCATTTAATTTACCAATTCCCAAGGTCTCCCCTTGCTCTTCGACAAGAGCCACCAGAAGTGACCCACAAGCCTCAACACTCAAGAAAGCGCAGAAACTTATTTGAGTGATGCTTTGTGAGACAGACACTGCTGCTGCCCAGACTTCTGCTACAGGGAAGAGCCCTTGAGATGGAAGGGTTGGCTGCAGGCAGTGCAGGCTCAGTCACAGAGGACAAGAGCCATGGTTTCACCCTGGGTTCTCACGGGATTTTGATGGACTCCAAGTGCCACGAAGGGTTTCAGGGAACACTGGAACACAAAATCATAGAACACCCTGAGTTGTGGGGGACCCACAAGGATTATCAAGTCCAACTCCTGGCCCTGCACAGACACCCCAACAATCCCATCCTGTGCATCCCTGGGATTGTTGTCCGAAGGCTCCTGGAGCTTTGGCAGCCTCGGGGCCGTGCCCATTCCCTGGGGAGCCTGGGCAGTGCCCAGCACCCTCTGGGTGAAAAAACCCTTGCGTATTCACCCAAAGCCAAAGCAACACATTTCGCTCATCCTTATTTCAACCACGGGCATTGGGGCTGCACTGGGCGCTTTCCACGCCAGGTAACACGTCTGCAATTAGCGACAGAGCCGCCGCAGCACCGCCAGCACGCCACGTCTGACAGCCACGGCCACACCACGAGCCACGCTCAGCCCCCAGCGCCGGCCCGGCCCCCGCACCGCCGGGACCGGGAGGTCCGAGCCCACCCGGGGCCGACGGGGCTCTGCCCCACGCCGGGCACGGCCAGCCCGGGGCTCCCCGGGCCCAGCGGCGGAAGGCCCGGAGCCGGCGGGGAGTGG
>VXBT01010108.1:200976-251689 GCA_013400235.1 Oriolus oriolus
CGCCGTGGAGCGCGGCGCGGCCGCGCCGGGGCTGTGGTACGAGAAGGCGGCGCCCGGGGACCGCAGGCTGGGGTGAGCGCGGGGAGCGGGGCCCGGCCGTGCTGCCCCTCGGAAAATTCCACCCTTGGGAGGAAGCGGGGAGACTGAAACTCGCTGCCGGGCTGAGGGTACCGGGGGTGCTTCACAGAACCGGGGAATGGCTGGGTTGGAAAGGACCTTAAAGCCCATCCCGTTCCACCCCTTATCATGGGCAGGGACACCTTCTGCTATCCCAGCTTGCTGCAAGCATCATCCAGCCTGGCCTTGGGCGCTTCAGGGGTGGGGCAGCCACAGCTTCTCTGGGCACCCTGTGCCAGGGCCTCACCACCCTCACAGGGAAGAATTCCTTCCCAGTATCTCATCTGATCCTGCCCTCTGGAAGTTTAAAGCCATTTCCCATTGTCCTGGCACTCCAGGCCCTTGTCGAAGTCCTTCTCCAGCTCTCTTGGAGCCCTTCAGGTACTGAAGGGTGCTCTAAGGTCACCCCAGAGCCAACTCGCCCAGCCTTTCCTGCTAGGAGAGGTGCTCCATCCCTCTGATCATCTTTGTGACCTCCAAGTGCAGCTCTCGGGGGCTGGCAAAGCTGAGACTGAAGGTGTTGTCAGCACCACAGCCACAGTCTCTGAATAATTTCCCCACAGAAAAGTGGTGACTATCGCCAAGTCGAAGAAGTTTCGGGATAATCACGGGAAGGTTCTGCTGGAGGGGCACAGGCTGATCAAGGATGCACTGGAGGCAGGAGCTGTGCCACAGACACTCTTCTTCAGCACCGTGGGGCACTTGAAGCTGCTGCCTGAGGCACAGATAAAACGAGCGAGCTTGGTTAAGGTGAAATTTGAAGACATTAAGACCTGGTCTGACCTCGTAACTCCTCAGGGGCTTCTAGGTAAGTTGCCTCTGAAACAGTTGCAATACTGCCCAAAGGGAAGCTTTTCATATTTAGGATAATGACTCTCTTAGTAATCTTTCTTTAGACATAGCACAGTGCTCCAGCCCTGCTGTAAAGTAAGTTTTCCTTGCAAAGTGATCAACTCTGTTCAAACTTCCTTTAGGTGGTGCTTTTCCTAACGCTTCCTCTAGCACATATTTATTGAAATTTGGGCCAACTCTCACAGAGCAGGCCTCTCCTTGGGGTGAGTCGGTCATAAACCTGTCACACTTCATTTCCTCAGGCATCTTTTCCAAGCCTGACCCTGCCAAGATGTCCTACCCTGCGGCTCAGCTCACCAACTCCCTGCCGCTGCTGCTCATCTGCGACAACATCCGAGATCCGGGCAACCTGGGGACTATTCTGAGATCTGCAGCAGGAGCAGGCTGTGAGAAAGTGCTGCTCACCAAAGGTAAGAGAAAAGTTTGAGTGACCTGGGGGTAAGGCAGGGAATGAGGTGCTTGAAGAGGTTCCCCAGAGTTTGTAAGGAGTGGCTGGCGTGGTTCGCTGCGGCCGCTGAACCCCACCTTTGTGGGAGTCCCTGCGCTGTCACTGTTTCTCCCCGTTCCTTCGCAGGCTGTGTGGATCCGTGGGAGCCAAAGGTGCTCCGTGCAGGCATGGGGGCTCACTTCCGTGTGCCCATCATCGCCAACCTGGACTGGGAATCTGTTCCCACCAACCTTCCTGCCGGCACCCAGGTCTGCGTGGCCGACAACAACGACCCGGACGCTCCGGCCGGGAGCACACCCGTGCCGAGAGGGGCTGGCTCTGCTCCCGACAGCCCAAAAGCTCCTGTGAAATCCAGCCCCAAGGCTGCTCCTGAGCACGAGGATGAGGAGGGAGCAGCAGGAATCCCAGAGCTGGCTGCACAGCATTACTACGAGGACTGGGCACAGACTCCAGTGGCTGTGGTGATCGGAGGGGAGACCCACGGCCTGAGTCCGGCCGCGTTTCGGCTGGCGGCCAGCACCGGGGGGAGGAGACTGGTCATTCCCGTGGTGCCAGGAGTGGACAGCTTGAACTCTGCTATTGCTGCTGGCATCGTGCTCTTCGAGGGCAGGAGGCAGCTGCTGTGCAGGCACAAGCAGGAGGATGACAGGGAGAAGTTGCCTGTGCCAGGCTGAACTGCTGTGGTTTGGGTGCTGAAGGAGCACCTCTTCCCTTTGGTTCCCTTGAGAGTTAATAAAAGAGCAGCTCGGGCTGTTTGGTTTGTAGTAAATGAGTATTTAAGGCTGGAGCTGTGCTGGGAGGAGTGTGTGGCTCCCAGTGGATGCGGTGGCCACATGGTGATGCTAGAGAGAAGGGAAGGGTGATCACAGTGAGAAGGGAAAGGCCGGGTTGCAGCCCTGGCCTCACCTCAGCCGGTTCCCCCCTGCTCCAGCCCTTCTCACCAGCAGATCCATGGAGATCTCAGATCCCTCGTCTGTGCTGGGAGTGGTTTTGGGGTCAGAAAGGCCAGATTGCTGCCAGCTGAATGGGTCGTGCCTGTGCTTACCCAAACCCTGTGCTCCAGCAATCACTCCAACCCTGCCATGGGCCAGGCTGGCCGGGGGCGGCTGTGGTGTGGGGTGTCCAAGCTCCAGCACTCCTGACCACGCCACTGCTGGGAGGTGCTGGGCTGCTCCTGGAGCTGCTCACCAGTCAGTTCATCACTGCTGAACGCGGGAACAACCTCTGAAACGTGCAGAACACGGGCTGGGTTTATACAGGCCGAGCTGGCGGCTGTTCCCAGCTCCTGGCAGGGTGGGAAGCTGCAGCAGGATAAAAGGGGAAGCCGTAATCCTGCCATGGCTGACTAATGAGCTGAAAGGGAAAAGCAGTGGCTTGCACAACACGGGCTATTCAGGCTGGGACATCGGGCTGGGAATGCCCCAGTGGCTGCCGAAGGGCTCCCTCCCTCCTGGGGAGCTCCGGCCCACCCTAGCAAACCAGGCACAGGCAGGGGCTGTGTGAGCCCTGGGGGGAACACACAATCCCAGGAGCCACCGATCCATGGGGTCAGGCCGGGGGCTCCTCTTCCCCCACACAGCTCCCTCTCCCTGACAGCAGGACAGGCAATGGCACCTCCGGGGACGAGGTCATTGTAACAGTTTTATTACAAAGTTCCAATCACCATGTACAGTTTTTACAATGTCACTTTTCAAGGGCTCGGCTGTGCTGCTTGGGTTAGGGAGGGAGGGGTTTTTTTTCTTAGGGTTTGGGGGGGTGTTTTTTTGGTTATTTTTTTAAAGAACAGCACCATTAACTTTGAGTTCGGGACACACCTACGAAAAACAGCTCAATCAACTAACACAGAGGGGAGAGGACAATTCATACCAGAGAGAGGGACAAGAGGGGACAGGGAGAGCACAAGGAAGAGACGAGAGGTGAGGGCAGCCCGGTGGTGATCCTCCTCCTGGCTCAGCGTGGGAGGGACACAGGGAATACCCACCCACGGCAGGGGGATGGACCCTGACACGCACAGCCAGCGCTGCCTAAGGCTGTCGGTGCTTGGAGTGGGGGGTGGGAAACCACAAGGGAAGGTCTCACCCCCAGGAGGAAGAGCTTGGCTGTGCCGTGGTCTTTCAGAGGTTGTCAGCAGTTAAGACTTGGTCTTGGCCTTGTCAGGGCACTTGCGTGGGAGAGAAAGGACTGGCCAGGGGCGATGGGGACAGTTTCCTTATTGCTTCCTGGAAGTAATTTAGTCAGCAGGGGTGGTAAGAAAGGAAAGGGGGAAGAGGAGAAAGAAAAGAGCCCCAAGAACCCCACCCACTGCCTGATGCATATGTTGGGAAGAACACCATGCAAAAAAGATTTGCCTGCTAGCTAGTGCCGTGTATAAAATAACGATACGGTAACAGTTCTGGCCTGGTTATTAGAGAATATATCACCATGAAGCACAAGCGAAGTCTCCAAACGCCAACAACTCCCTGCTGAAAGTGCATCTCAAGGAGTTTGCTTAGGAGAAGGATTCACTGCGTAAAACAAGGCACCACAAGAAGGTTGGATACTGGGTCGGGCGTGAGGACACGCTGGAGAATCCACAAGCGGCGGAAGAGAGACCTAGTTTTAAATAACGTCTGTTGGCGCAGAGGCCCCTTAGATGGGCTCGGGTTTTAGCTTGTCTGCTAGAAAGTCGCTGACAAAGGCTTCCACAATTTCGGGCGTGATCTCCTCCACATCCATCACGTACTTGGCCCGGGCCGACATGTCCAGGATGGTGAGCAGGGGTGCAGCCTCGGGCAGGTTGGTGTAGTCCCGCAGGGAGTCGGTCATGTCGTCCTGGAGGCCAAAAGGAGAAGGACAGAGGAGTCATCAGCAGAGCCAGGACACCAGGAGCAGTTTGCTGCTGCCACGGTCCAGCCCACAGTGTATCCCAAGGGACTGGGCCTTGCACCAGCACTGCAGGACCACGAGCACAGCAGGCAACACCCATCTTGCTGCCTGCTCTGCTCGTGGTTTGTGTCAGAACTAAACCGGGTTGGTTTATCCTAGGCTGAAATGGGACATGCACTCCTCCAACCCAGAGGCACTGCTTTCAGACTGACCCACTGCCCTGGCCACCCAAAGCCTCTGGGACATCAAGGAACTGGGGACAAGTGCTGACTGTCGGGACTGCCAGCCCTCTGGCAGCACAGCCACCTCGCTGCTCACCAAGGGTGGATACCAAAGCGACCCAAGTGCACGCCCGGAACAAAGCAAGGAACAGGAACGGGATGAAGTCTTGTGCTCTGAGCCAACGATGAGACCCCAGCAGCAGCTCCCAGTGTCTGGGCACACACAAGAGCAGCAGGCTGCTTGCAGGGGGAGAGGGCTGCCCTCCCCTCGCCCAGGCACGGCTCAGCTCCGGGCAAAGGCAACGATTTATCCCTCCCGAGGCTGCGGGATGCAAAAAGCCGGCGCTGGCGCGATCCCTCACCAAGCCCACGATGCGCCGCACCCGGAGCGGGGCGTTCCTGCGCACCCCTTCCGAGGGGCAGGAATGGAATCCACGCACCTGGTTGGCGGCCGGGGCTCTGCAGCGCGTGGCGGCAGCGCTGGGGAGCTCCGCTCGCGCCTCCCCTTCCTTTGCAGGGGTTTCTGGCGCAGCTGGACCACGTGGCTGGAAGGGCGAGCAGGGCTGGGCTCGTCGCCTCGGCCGCCCCCCACCCAGGTGTCGGGACGCCTCGTCCTTTATTTACAAAGGCACCAAGGAATATTTTTAATCAATGCAAAATCGGTCCAGACGGCGCCGGGAGAGCAATGGGAGGCGCTTGCTCCGGCCACGGCCGGGCTGCTTTGTGCATGGGGGCCAGCGGAGCCCCGGGGCCAGCGCTCCCGGCTATTGAGGTGACGGATGAATGGGACGTGCCGGACGCTCCCCATTCTTCGGGCCGGCCGCCGCAGGGCCGTCGGGAGCTGCATGAATAGCAGCAATGTTTCAGCTACAGCCGGCGAGCGGGACGAAAACGCTTCGCAGGCTCTGGGGGAGGGGGGAAGGTCCCGGACCCTCCCAAAATAGCCCTTTCCAACAAGGGACTTATTCAAGGGTGCGGGGCTGAGCTGGGATGCTCAGAGACCCGTTACGGTGGTGGGAGTGGGATCGGCTGCACGGAGGGGGCCAACGGGGCTGTGGGTGGTGGCAGCGGGGGCCTGGCTGGCTGGGGGGGCCTGGGTGTGGCAGTGGGGACCCTTTTGTCGCAGGGCGGCTCCGGAGGGCTCCGCGCATGGAACGCTGCGGCTGTGACGTGGGCGTGCAGGGACGGAGCAGGCGCAGCGGCTGCCACCTGCCCAGGCCTGAGCACTGATGTGGGAGGGGAACTGCAGGCCTGGGGGTGCTGGGAGCTCTTCTGACCTGTACACAGAACTTTCGTTTGCCAGACTGCAGCAGGGCACAGTGTCTGTGCAGGAGAAAGGGAGGCCAGAAGTCCTCCAGGTTTCCCATTTCCCATTCTCTCCAGCAGATCTTTGACTCCAAGCACCACAGCCGGCACATGCCCCAAATACCATCCCAGCCAAGAAAAGCATGGTCAGCTCAGGGAAACAGCCAAAATTTCACTGGCTGGGCCAGGCTGAAACTCAAACCCTGCTCCTCTTCCCCTGCCCAGCCACTTTCCTGCCTGCACAGCCTCAGGGTTGAGCGGGCAGCAGCCCCAGCGTGGCAGCTCCGCTCCCTCCCACCTCCCACAGTCCCCCGCTCTGCCTCCCACAGTCCCTCTCCCACCTTCAGGCTCTTCCATCTCTGAGCAAACCTTTCGCTGGACGAAACATCCAACAAGGAGAGCACAGACTGAGCCAGGCCTCAAGTCTGGTTTTGCTCCATGGTGCCTGACAGCTGCAGTAGCTCCGTGCCTCAGTTTACCCACCGAATAACAAAAACAACAGTGGTCCCCAACCCAGCTCAGTCCCCACACCCAGCAGGACACAGCCCCGTGCTCTCCTCTCACTTACCTCACCCGCCACGAAGAAGAGCAACGGTGCCTCCTCCTCTTTGGCTTTGTACTTGGCGATGATTTTTTCAGCTATGGGCTGAATCAGTTGTTTCGCCGCCTCCGACTCCCCGTCATCCTCTGAATCTGCAGGGCAAGGGGTTGGGGGGACAAAACGAAAGGAGCCAAGGCAAAAAAGAAGGTTAGGATCAAAGGGTGCAAACCGGCCGGGTGCTGGCAGCTCTGTCCCACGGCACCACCGTGCAGGAAGCCGGAGCCTGGATGCGCCGCACGGACTTCAAAGCTCCGGAGCAATTAGGGAGCAGCTGAAATGCACTACAGGGAAACATGTAACAGAAGAGCAACTCCTGCCCCCCAAATACTCCACTGCTTGCTCCCTGGTGCTGTTGGTGATACAAACAGGCACAAAGAAGCTGCTTTGTGGTTTGAGCATGTTTTGAAGACCAGACAAAGGCGCTGATCTGAGGCTGCTGCCACCCCTGCCCGCCACCCACCATCCCTCTGCCTCAGGATGGCTGAGCTGCAGCTCTGCTGCTCCAGTCTCAGCGCTGTGAAGGCAGCTTTGATTTGACAGAGGTAGGGCAGAAAGAGATGGCAGCATCAAATCAAATGCCAGCCACCACTGAAGTTCAAATAGTGAGCTGGAAAGAGGAGAGTCTGTATCCTTGGGAAGCACTGAAAGATTCCAGTTTGGGGACAACTTTTAGGCACTAAAAGAAGAAGGCAGAAGAGAAGCCTCTTGTCTCCCCTCGTGGTCCCTGATGTAACCACCACAACAGGTCCAGCCCCCAACTGGGACAGGCCATGCCCATGCCCAGAAAACTCTCTGCCCTTGCTCCACACATTCCTGTCCTCCTCTGTGGCTTCTCCAAGCAAAGCAGGAGATTCCAGAGATGCTGCACGCTGGATCTCAGGGTCTGTCCTGCGTGCAGGGCAGTGATAAATACGCCAAGTTGCAGGGTGTCTGCAGGGATTGATTTTCCTACAAACATCGGCTGCTGGCAGGACTCCAGGCAGCCCTGCACGCAGCCCTGCACACTCTGGCTAACCCAGCCCTAACCCCCCCGGGGAAGGAGGGAGATCAGTCAGGATTTATTCAGCACCAGCACTTGCTAAGCCTGCCTTCTCGCGGGGGTGTTGCTGCCTGTGCAGTGCAGGCACTGGTCTGCTGGGGGGTCTCCCAGCAGGACAAAGCTGGCCAGGAGCCCCCATTCCCAGTGCCTGCCTTGCTGCAGCACCAGCTGCATCTCTGCCCCAGCACATCACTGGTGGATTTCACCAAGACCATCCACCCCCAAAAGCACCGAGCAAGAGCCCCAGCTGTTCTCCTGATGAGCTGTTTGCAGCAAGGTGATAGAAAAACTTTGCTCAGAGCAAGATAAAAATAACTCTTTCCAGAGGCCTGCAGCACCAGCCCCAATCCATCAGGCTTGGCGTGGCCGGCCGGTCCTCCCCGCGTGAGGAGAGGATTTTTGGCTCTGTGCTCACATCCCCCGCTGGGCTCTGCTGAATAAATAACCAGGGTCAAAAGGAAATCTGAAAGGGAAGAAGGAAAGGAGCGAGGGCCGTGTTACCAGCGCTGCAGAGGAGGGTGTGCTGCTCACAAAGGGCACACGAGGAAGCAGGACACGAGCCCTGCCCTGGGCCTGGCACAACACCAGCAGGCTCAGGGCAAGGGGGGCTTCTTCAGCAAACCCCCCAAACTCCACATAGCACACAGGGGATAGCTGCACCCCCCCAAGAGCCCAGGACCCCTCAACTCCCTCCCTGGGATGCTGTGTGCACCCACCCAGGGCTCAGCCTGCAGCACAGCTCATCCCAGCCATGCCCTTTCCTGAGTTATTGTGTTCATTGCTGGCAGGGAAGCGATGAGGAATGAGCCATCCGTGCTTTGGGTGAGCTCTAGGCCTGTTTCTAACTGCAGGGGAGCTTCATGTGTGGATTAGCAGTGAAAGGACAGGAACTCTGGGGAGAAACCTGCCCTGTCCTGCAGCCAGGGGAATCAAGGACCAGCAGAGCATGAAAGAGGCTGCTCTGACTGTCACAGCAGCCCTGTTCAGCCCAGGGACTCAAGCCCTGAGCCGCAGTTTCCAGCACAGATCTATAATCCCTCACAGAGACACTTCCTCTGCCTCCTCCGTAACATCACATGAGCCTGGAGTCCCTGCTCCACAAAGGCTTTTCCAGTCTCCACCAGCACCAGCTGTGACAGTGTATTTCTCATACTCCCAACACCTCATCAGCATTCCTGTCCACAGCCACCACCACACCTCTGATATGACAGCTCCTCTGTGCTGCCGATCGCTGCTCCACCGCACCCCAGGGTGGTGTGTGGGAGCCCTGGGAGCACAGCAGGCTCTGGCAAACCCCCATGAGCTGCTGCGGTACAGGAAAGGCTCCAAGTCTGTCCTGAGGGGCTTCCTCAGGAGCCCTCTCTCCCCACTGGCCTCTCTGTGAGCAGAGGGATGGAAAACAGGAATGGAAGTGATATCCTTTCCCAGGGACACTGTCATCCCCAAAGGCAGGTTCCCAGCCCCATGGCCACCTCTAGCCGAGCTGGCAGGCTGCCCAGCCCCCTTCCCCAGCACAGGCTCTGCTGTCACAGCAGGGATGCTCCATCCATACCTACAAAGAGAACGAGGCAGGGGCCCTCATTCAGCTGCACGGCGTTGGAGTCCGTCAGCTCCAGCACGGGCTTGGGGTGCCAGGGGAACTCGCGGCACTCGATGTCGTTCAGCACCTCCACCCGGCCCTGCCGCGTGATCACGTCCCCCTTGGAGTCCAGCACGATGAGAGTCGGGATGCCTGCGATGGAAAAAAACAGGGAGGGGGATCAGCCAAAGCATGAACTGGCCAGCGACAGGGTGTGGGGAGAAAGGCCTTTTCCTATGGCCTCCGGCCCTGGCAGGAGCCCAGCGAGCCTCCTGCCTGTCAGCAGCCCATGGAATGGGGATCAGGCTCTCTGGATCCTGTTTCCGTCCTAGCAGAGCGCTGCAATTCAGGAGCCAGAGCAGGAAGCTGAGAGACAGCTCTGGCACTGCCTGCCTCTCCCTGCCCAGGTTCAGGCAGGGATTGCTGCTGTCTGGTGCCCACGGGTACGAATCCCACCGTGCCACGCAGGGACCCTCCCTCTTGCACCGTGCCCCCCGCCCCGTGCACCACCATCCCAGTGCCTGCCTCTGGAAGAGCCCAATTCCCAGGAATGCACACGGCCTGCAGACAACAGTGGCCAGGAAGCAGGGTGTGTTCCTTCCCAGAAGGAACACCATGTATTTTAGCCCCACAGCCCTCCAGCACTCTGCACTAATGGCCCAGCCATTTCCACAGCACATCCCTCTGGAGACTAACAGAGCTGTGCAGGAATGTCCAGGTCTACAGGATCCTGGCAGGATGTGGCTCAGGGGATATCCAGTGATGGTCTGGCCCTTGGGAAAAAGCAGCATTTTGCCCTGAGCCACGGGGCTGAAAAGCTTTGTCTAAAGGAGAAGTTTTGTACAGGAGGTGAACACAGCTGCAGCAGAGACACAGCACAAGTCACCCACTCCAATGTCACTGGCAGTGGGGCAGGGTGGACACCAGCTGGTGACCATCCCATCTGATAAAGCACCGGCTTTCCGGCCACAAAACAGCCACAGGTGGGTCAACAGGAGTGGCTCACGTTCGTGACTTCATCTGGAAAGCACACCATTCCTCTGTCATCAGGGAGACAAAGAAACATCCCACAAGGAAGGAAGAGGGGACAGCGGGATCAGGCCCCAAGGGACAAATGAAGTGACCGGCGTTAGTGCTGCTGTCATTGCTCATCACTCGGGCTTTGACCTGCTCCCTGTGCAGCATCTCCTTCACCCAGCAACATCCCTGGCAAGCTGAGGCAACTCAAACACTCCTGCCCTTCATCTCAAGGTTCATATTAAAGCTCCTTCCTCAGAAATACCCTGCAGAGCCCCTCCCTGAGCAGGAGGCACATAGCACGCTTGCCCTTGCCGGGCTCGTGGCACTGCAGTCCCATGTTTGTCCAACAGTGGGTTACTCACAAGCCCTCTGAATTCGAGGCATTTCTCTAGGAAATACACGGCTATCTGTGTGTCCCAGCCTGCCTGCAGGTCCAGGCTCCAGGCGAGCGGCCGCATTCCCGTCATTCCAGCCCGGCGCATTCCTGCCTGCGCTGGGGCTGGTGCTAAGCAGCAGTGCAGGAACCCGCCCAAAGGCTGCGCTTGCAGATCCTAAGGGTACGCCAAGAAAACCATTTTGTATCACAAAAAGGCTTATTCATTACCTGCTGGTAATTCAACGTAGCCCCAGGGCAGGGATGGGTTAAACAGACTGGAAGGAATTGGGAAATCTCACGCTGGCCCTGCCCTTACAGGCACAAAGTGCTACTGACACCAGGGGAAGCACTGGCTGCTCAGCAGCACGCAGGATTCGGATCTTGATCCATTTACAATCCCCAACCCCACCCCAAACGCCTGCTTTTCCATCCATTATACATGAGGGACAGGCTAGAGACTCTCAGGTCATCAGTCAGCCTGAGCAATGCAGCACTCCCAGGCAGAGGTTTCAAATAAGCTCTGCTGATCTGGGAAAATTAAGGGCCCAATTTAGACACAGATCGCTGCGATTCTGCAGCTATCAAGGATTTCATCCACTATTCAAAGCATTCCTTTAGACTTCACCTAATTTGCATATGCAGATGCCCCCTCCCCCATAAAAACATCCAACCATTAAACCTCCAACTGCAAATACTAAACTGAATCAGAAAACAGAATATTTTTAAAGATAATTCACATGCACGTCTCCTCAGGTGACCTTTGTGACTACTTCCCTAAAATACACACCCCCTGTTTTTAGGGGACACAGACCTGCAGGACCACGGAAACCATCCTTAATGTTATTCACACGTGCTAACCCAAATAATTCCCCCTTTCCACTCGTCCCAGCCACTATTTGTTATTTTAGTGCCTTTTGGGGGATTTGGTAATTGCCTTAAGTCATAACACCAGAATTTACTTATCAAGAAGAATCAGCGATCAGACACTGCAATGAATATTGTATAAGCTTGGATGAGAATTAGCATAGACAGGCTTGGTTGGATTTTATGCACTAGAAAATGGATTTGGCTCCCACGGGGCCAGCATTTTATGAAAACACAGGGGCCAAATGGTTTGTTACCGAACCTGGTGAGGTATTTACATATTTATATATTAAACCCCACACCCGACATGGAAATCTCATCTGCATGAAGTCTGCTGGGTGAGTAATCACAATCTACGTGAAGCAAACCCCGCACCAACCACAGGACAGGTGGTGCATTTTATTGCTGTTTTTTCAGTTTTTCTGAAGAAAGCTCCAGGAATCTCCTGTAACAGTGACTTCCAGGCTGAGAGTGACCTGTGGGTGTCTGGGCTAAAAAGCATGGGGAAGGGGAGAAACAGCAGTTTTTGGAAGGCATTGCAAAACCCACAGACACCACGGAGTCCAGTGGGAACACTGAGGAACCCCAAAGATCTCATGAGATACACAACAACAAGGGGTGATTCCTATCAAAGCATCAAGTTTATCACTGCTCCCCATCCCACTGGAAGGAGAGTCAAGGCCAGGGGATTTCACCCAAGGCAGGACTGGGAGCTGCCTGCACAAAAGGGAATTATTTCTAAGCAGCCACAACACAAGACATGACTCTTTCTCAGAACAGCACTGCACCCAGAAGCAATTTACTAGAGGTGGTATGGTACAGCCTCTGACTGCACGTGAGTTATGAATAGAGGCATTCAAGTAAACCCAAATAAAGGCCAATAACTCAACTTACATTTTATACTGAGTTTCTGAATGCTGTAGGGGCCAACACAGGACTAAAACAACAAGATTTGATTCTCTTGCTGCTTTCCACCACTCAGGAACTTAAAGCAGACAGGGAAGACAAGTTCTTCTGTTGATTCAGTACCCAGCCTTCAAAAAACAGTGGGAAACCTCTTCATGATGTGCTCACAACCCAAGCACCAGGATGGTAACCTGGACACTCTCACTGATCACTGGTGCAGCTCCAAAGAGAGCTTTCAGAGAGGCAGCATCAGAACCAGGAATGTGGGGGAAGGCAGATGAGGTTACACAGATCTGATTTTTCATTTAGGTGGAATAACCACGTGTGGTGATGAGCAGAGCCCACAACATCCAGCTCCGTTTGCAGGAAGCTTTTGTTCCAGCTGGTGTGAAAAGCCTGACTGCAAACAGGCAGGCAGCCCCAAAGTCTGCATGGAGCTGAGATTCAGGGATAACACAGGAGCTACCTGGGCACAGGAAGGGACTGGGGTGCAGGGGAACAGCCAATATTTACATTTTCAGGTTGGCACACAACAAAGAGAGATACCTTTAAGAAGGCAGCAGCTGGAGCTGGAGGGAAAGCTGTTGTCACTGTTTCCCTGGCTACAGCATGCCTAGTGCTCAAGTATCCATGTCTGGACACCTTATTTACAGAAAGTCCCAGTGAAACTGGCAGCAGTCCTGCAGCGCTCACTGAAACCAGCACTGGAGAGGGTTGTGAGCAGGCCGGGGAAAAGACAGATGAATTTGGAAAGCTCTCTCCTCATGGGAAGGTCATTAAGCAGCGAAGTGATGGCTATTTAAAGCAGGCAAATGGTTATTCTTGGGCTAAGGTCAGGGAACGGAGCTGAGTGCTCACTCCAGAAGTGGTGTTCGGAGAGGACCCCAAGGAGGGATTATTTCTCCTGTCGCTCTTCCCATGCCCTCGGCTACCTTCGGCAACACTCCTCCTTCCCTGCAGACCACACTGACACTCTGCCAGCCTGCACCCACCCAGCCAACATGAAGCTCAGTCAGGGGAGGTTTAGGATGCATATCAGGAAAATTTTTTCACCCAGAGGGCAGTTGAGCACTGAAAGAGGCTCTCCAGGGTTTGCTCACAGCACAAAACCTGCCTGAGTTCAAGAAGTGTTGGGACAAAGCTCTCAGGCACAGCATGGGATTGTTGGGTGTCCTGCACAGGGCCAGGAGCTGGATCTGTGATCCTGATGGGTCCCTTCCAACTCAGCATATCCTATGATTCTATGACATCACACAGAAACAGATGAGAAGCAGCCACATTGCAGCAAGACCCTTAAACCACAGGGAGAAACTATTTGTACATACACAAGATCTCCTCACCAGCCAGTCACCTTGCACACCTCTGTGCCGCAGTTTGTCCCCTGCAGGCACAAGGTGCCAGCCCCTAGGAAGGCTGCTGTGAGCTTTTATCATCTTCGTGACTCTTTGAAGCCACCCAGACACACAGAGTCTCTCCCTGCCCCTACGAGCAGCCAGGGCTGCTGGAATTCTGGCACTGGCACGTACAGTAAAAGCAAAGCCATGGTTTACATCAAACACTCTCTCTTTTGTAATTCATGTCACTAACATAAACCAGATGCCATCTTCCTCAGCCCCTGCACAGAACGATGGCCTGCCTTTGCATTACATACACCAGCAAAAACATGAAATTTAAACCTTCAAGAAAAAGCAAAAATAAATAAATCACTAATTAGACAAAAAACATCCAAGCCAAAAACAGCTTCCAAGTTTCCAGGAAGAATTAGGTTGTTTATGGAAGTCCTGTTTCAACTAACAGCCTGCCTGGCAGGTGGTAGGAATGTGAGTTTGTGGAGAGCAGAAACATGAAGTGGCTCTGCCTGGGGCACTGTGCTTTGCTTTGCTGTTTTCTTGGTTTAGTTAAACAAGAGGAGACATTACAAATACCCAACAAAAGGAGGGGGAAAGGAGATCTGTGCCTCAGAGTGGCCTTTCCTACCTTGGATGCCGTAGAGTCGGTTCAGGCGTGACCGTCTGGCCTCGTCGGCGTAGGGCACAGCCACCCAGGGCATCTCGCTGAAGTACTGCTTGAAGGAGTCCTCTGACCTGTGCAAGGGGAACAGGGCACGGCATGCAGAGCCCTCCACTTGCCAGGCTCCTTCCTCATTAAAAACCTGGCCTGCAAAGCCCTTTATCCCTCCCACCAAACCCCACCGGTAAGCGCTGTTGGGAGAGAGACAGGCCAAATTCAAGAAGAAGTCCCTGGTGTATTTTTCCCCAATAAAATATTTCAAACTTTCCAGGGCATCTGAATGCCAACCCACGGTGACAGCAGCAGCTCGAGCATCCTTCAGACCTCAGAGCCACAAGACACAAAATGAAACACAGACTTGCTCTTGCTGACCCCACTCTGCACTTCCCCACAGGGCAGAGGGAAAGGACTCAGGCAGCCTTTCTGATGCCAGAGCCAACCTGCTCTGCCCTAAATCAAATTTCCTCCTGGAATCAAAGCAGCAATGCTCACCAGCTTGGGGGCAGCCAGCTCTGCCTACACAGGGTGTGAGTGCTGCCTCACCTGTCTGCACTGACGAAGAGGATCTCAAACTTCTGGCCTGCCTCCTTGATTTTCCGGTAGGACTCCACCAGCACCCTCGTGAGGCTTCGGCACGGCGGGCACTGCAAAACACAAGCGTAAGGAGGACACTGTCTCCTCCTCAGGACCAGTCAGTCCCACACCCAGCAGGGCCAGGTGACCCACTGACCATGAACTGATGTGACCTCCTCTTTGCTGCAGTGCCTGAACGTGGCTGGGCTTTATGGGCTGTAAGTTACCAACAAAACCTTTTCCATTTCTAAAATCTGACCGCTCTCCCCCTTACAAGGCCAGCTGAGGATGATGGGCCACTGCAATGCTGATGACCAAAGCATCTTAAATTCTTCAGCAACAACTAGGCCAGGGTCTTTACTCTCCCTGAGCCCACTCCAACTGCTCTGCACAGCACCTCCCACTCACCCAGTGCGCAGAGAAATAGACGCCGACGTGAGAGCCCTCCAAGGCACTGCTGTCCAGTGTCTGCCCATTGTTCCTTAGCAGAGGCCCAGCAACAACTTCACTGAAGGGTTTTGGCCCCCAAGGGAACTCCAGACCTGGGGAGGGGTCGGGATAGGGGTGGAAAGAAGACACAAGACAGTAACATGCACAAGCAGCTTTTACAGTTTAAGAAAGTTCGACTAGAAAAACTATCCCATCTTCTGCAAGGATACAGGGGATCCTGTCTGAGGAACCCTGCTGGGGTTTATTCCCATCCAAGGAGGATGCACAACACCTCAGCTGTCAGGCACCACCACACCCCAGCCCTGAGGTGAGGAAGCCAAGCTCTGCACTGCAGCCAGGGTCATCATCTCTTTCTCTCAGGCAGGCTGCACCCAAGGCACAGCACCTTCAGCCTGACAAAGCCTGCTCTGGTTTTGTGACTGCTGAGGCATCTTTTCCTTATCAACAGTGTTTATTTTAGCAAGAGAGGGCAAGGTGGTACGTGCTTAGGAATGCAGTCAGACTGTGTCCCTTATGCTGATACCAACCATATACTTTTACACATATCCATACATGTCTTTATTTATAAACCTTAGCTATATATATGTAAAAGATGGTGTGTTTATATCCATATATCTCTATATATATCTTACACTAACCCTCTGCACCCCAAAGCAAGCTGTGTGTGTACACACAAACATGCTCTGAATCATCTGCTGCCAGCTCCCAGAGCAATCCATCCATGTGTTCAGCCAGAGAGGAGGAAACATCACAGATGGCTCAGGCCACAACATGTTCCTGCTGTACAGCTCCTGCCACTGAATTAAAGACTCTGCCACCGTGCTCAGTATTTACTGCACCAAGAAACAATGAGCCTGTAATAAAAAAAAATGGATGGACAACTACAGCAGATAACTGATGGGTCTGCAGGGTCTGAGTAAGGGCACACATTTGGCTCATTTGGGTTTTTCCAAATCAGAAGAAGCTAGATTTAGCATCAACTCCCGGCACAGCAAACCTCAGCAATGGAGAATAGTAATATTTTTCTGTTTAATTTGTAAATAATGGGCAATTCATTAACCTGAGTGCGATGTCAGTGATAAAAGTCCCACTCAGTATTCTGGAAGGATTCTGTTCCCAAGGTATGGAAGGTCTGGGCCCTCATTCTGTCTGTCCATATGCCTCCATCAGGGAAAAATCCAAACTTCATAGTTCAGTTAGCCTAACCTTTTCCTCATTAGCACTCCAGACAAAAATCCTGGAGGGAAATTCTTTGTTCTTTTCAGTAAGCAAAACCAAAACACAAGATCTGGCAGGAATGATGCAGAAAATTTCACGCCGAAAATAGCACAGTGCTTTGAACAGTTAAGTATGACAATAGTTCTTTGTTCCCTCCCCCCAGGCCATTCCGAATGAACTGAGATGAAAGGGCAGCTGTGTGTCCATGTTCCTGTGGCACAGGGGACTCCAGGTCTTACCTTCAGGGTCATCTCGGATGACCAGGAGGCCGTTCCTGCAAACCACCTTCCCAGTGGAGGCATCGATAAATATTAGGGAAGGAATGTTGGAGACTCTGTACTTGTTCCACAGCTTCAGCTGTAAAAGAGATTGGGAGGGGAGATAAGGAAGGTAAACTTGGCAGCGAGAAGAGGAAGATTTTGGAGCATTAGCATCTTTTAGAGCAGAGGTCAGAGGTGAGCAAAGAAACAGAGCTGGTGCTTCAGGGATGAGTGTGAAGGAATGTGAGGAAGAGCTGCTGGGCCAGCGCCCAGACAGACCCTCACCATCACCACCACCCCCTCAGGAGAGACCCCTGTGTGTCTCACACCTGCCTTGGGCTTGCCCGTGAGCACAGGCAAAGCTTCTCCTCCTCCTGCTTTTACCTCTTTGCAAGTAAAATGGGGATAATACTCGCCATGAGTTGAGCTCTTTGTTTAAAAGACACGGTAAGCACAAATACTTCTAATGCCACTGCTCTGAAGCAATTTGTAATGCTTCCCTGGCTGTTTCCTCCCCTCCCACTTCCACGTTCATTAAACAAACCAGCAACCCCTGCCAAAATGCAGCCAGGCTGAGCACAAGGCCAACACACAAAAAAATTATTCTTCTGCAACTGGGGCTTCCCGGGTTTGTTCCCAGGAGCTGATTAAGGGCTTTGACATGAGCCTGGGGGCCCAGCTCATCCATCCTGCACTGCCAGCTTTGCAGGCTGATGGCCACGTTTTGGGCATCCCAGTGTGGATGGGCCTGTCTGCCGGTCACTGCGTTTTGCAGCGAGCTCAGCTCTGCACACCACCGGTGACAGAGTGCTCTGGGTGTCACACACTCCCAGCCTCACGCTCCCCAGGATATGCTTCTGGCACAGGATAATTTAGAGCTTAACTCATGCACAGAAGCTGGCTGGGATGAGGAGGAACAGGACCTCGACAGCTGCTGGCACAGCCCAGGCTGCAGGTGTGGGCTGGCAGAGCCGCTCTCCCCACCACGCACAGAGGAGCTGCTGCCATCACCTCATTTTCCTTACATTTCTCCAAGCATTTCAACCCAAACAGCTCAGTGGTGAATTATCAAACTCTCAAACAAAAGCCAAACCATAACCAAGAGCCAAATGGGGAAGGAAACTAATCTCCACCTTCCCCTAACATCAAGCTCTGCTCTGCAAAGCCCCTCAGGCTCCGTGTGCTTACAACGTGCTCCAGTTTGGAGAATAAAACCCAGGCACAGGAGAAGCACAGAAGGGGCCCACCAGTGTCAGGCAGAGCAAGAGCCAGAGAAACCATCACACGGCGTGCTGCTGCTTCCACCAGTATCTGACAGAGAAACTGCACCCACGTGTTTCCAGAGGAAGAACTCTGCACATTGCTGCCCCTGATTTGCAAAGAGAGGCAATCCCATTTCCCGAGATGGGAATGATCTGGGGACGTAGAGAGAGGCAAGGTTTTGTGTCCTACCCACCAGACTTCCAATTTCCAATAGACATATTAATGGATTCACAAACCAAACGGCTTTGGGCACGAAAAGAATAAAGGAACTGTACTCAGTGCAAAGACCATGTTCAAACCACAGAAGGTAAAATCCACTTCTGTGAAGTTTAAAGGGTGGGAGAAAGCTCTTTATAAGGATTGCAGGCATTTAACAGGGTGCTGCAAACAATAAGGAAATTACAACTAGCAATCGGATCGTTCTCTTTAAATAGTTGCTTACATTACACTTCATTTTGCCAAGTCCTTTGTATACAGAAGCAGCTCCCCCGGGGCATCACTGCGGGTCCTGGCAGTTTTGCTTGGCTGGGGAAGCAGCAGGGTCTGCACTTCAGAGCCAAGAGGCTGCATGGACTCACTGTGCTCAAAGGGATGGGGCTGCAACACCCCAGATAAGGGGAAAACACCAAACCAAACCTGCTCAAAGCACTGGAGCAAGCGTGGCATGGCTGGCTCCAGGCAGTCTACAGGGTCCAGCACATGTGGTAACTCTTGCCAACAGCTGGTCCTGGCTCTTCTCAGGATGTGTAAACCATCAGGCCCCACTGGACCCAAACTGCAGGCACTGCTCTTGGCTTCCCAGACATCCATGGCACGGGCAATCTGCAATCCAGACGCTCTGTCCCCATGAAATCAGGAGCTGCCACTTCTAACTCATCAGTGAGGGTCCACAGGAGAACGCCTCAAGCAAGCACGAAGCCAGGTGTGTGTCAAAAGGGTCAAAAAGCATCAAAAGAGGTCAACGTGACACCTGTTGCTGCTGGGGGAGCACGTCCATCACTGAGCTCTGAGACCTGAACCTAAAGAACATCATGTCACACTCAGTCACACCTCGGGTGAACGAGAAAAAGCAATTCAAATTGAAAAGTTTTACCTTGCACCCGTGCAAAAGCCTCCAGACACAACCCACCGGCCCAGGTAACACCAAACCAAGTTTCAGAGCTTCGTACAGGCTGAGCAGCACTTCCTGTTTGTAACAGATTTGCTGCCTGGGTTATCACTGAAATCCATCACACAACACCGATGGACAAACACAACAACTGCATATAAAGCAACTGGAACTGGGTTCTCATTTGAAGCTATTATAAAAGCCTTGAACTGGAAGTTAGTGGTCTCGATGCTCTAACCATATTAATTCCATCCAGGAATGTGCTGTTTTAAGTGGGAGCAGTTTGGTTTGATGACTCCCCCGTGCGCCAGGAAAGCTGATGGGGAATGAGAAACGCACGCGCTCCAGGAGGAGTGCCAGGATCTACCACAATTCCCACCACCCTGGCCCTCGTCAGCCAGATTCCAGCCTTTCCAGAGCCTGTCAGACATTTGGGAAGGAAGCCTGATGGCTGCTTTTACTGCAGGTCTGACCTGAAAGAGCAGAACCTTGATAGGAAACGGGCTGGTTCATTTTAGCCAAGCTAAAGACAGCTCCCAATGGGATTCCCACGCTGTGCCACTGTTTTGCACCTAAACTACAGCTTCCAGCAAGGACATCTGATCTCCACCTAAAACCACTGGGATGACCCAACCTGTCTCGTGGCAAACTACTGCACTAGTTAGCTTTTCTCAGGGTAAAATGCCAGGGATTTGCACATGTGAAGGTTCTGCCAAGGGGACAAGCTCAGCTTACACCCACTGGTTGCGGTCCACGCAGAAAGGGAAATCCAGGAGAAAAAAAGCATCCTTGGTATGGGTACCTGCGCAACCACACACCTCACAAAGGATTCTGTGTCAGGCTGGGTGTGGGATGCAGAAAGCAAATTACAACTTGCTGTGAGACTGCGGACTGATGGGATGATAGCTCAGGCAGCAGGGCAGAGTGCTGGCTCAGCAACTCTGAAAAGCTGTTTTTCCTGCCGTGAAGAGGATGACATAGAAATAACATACTCCACACACTCTAAGGATTTGATCATCCATTTAAAGAGGGGATCTCTGCTCTGCTTCCCAACAGCTGTTGCAAATCTGTGGGATCAAGCCAAAGCTAACACAGATGTGGAAATAATCTACGGACTATTCAGCCTGAAAGCAGCTGATCCTCTTGCAGCGCCCTTCGCTCCTGGTTCAGGCCTGCTACAGTCACTGCTCACCCCAGGACACCCACTGGAGAAGGACTGAGGAAATACAGCCTCTCACAAGACTCTGAGCAGCCTTACAGAGACTTCCCTGGCTCCTGTGCAGGTGGTTTAGTGCAGCCATCCAGTGGAAAAAACAGAGTCATCGGATTCCTCCAGTAACTTTATCCCAGCACAAAAGCATCACCATGCTGTCCTGGAAACCACAAGCCCTGGGCTCCCTCCATGACTCCATCCACAGGCAGCTGCGAGAGGCTTTCAGAGATCACTCATGATCTGAGGGCTGAGGCGATCCCCAGACATCGGCCATGCAGCAGAACTCTCTCCCCACCAGTACTGGCTCCTTTATTCCCCTCATCCTGGTGACTGGGAATTCCTGGCTGAGAGGCTGGGGAGACTTTTGCAGACAGCCACAGTAATTTTTCCAGATAAAGGTGTCAGAGGAGAAATCTCCCCAGCAGCCCACGGCTGTTTCTGCGCAGGGCTGGCACCCGGCCGGGGCGGATGAAATCCCCTCCTGCTCCGCTCATTCTGGTGGGGAAGGGATCCCCCACTTCCAACAGCTGCCGGGCGCTATTTTTGGTTGTGCTGATTGATTTATCAGTCCTGGTCGTATTCACTCGCTCACATAAATCCTGAGCTGCAGTGGTGAATGCTGGCAGAGATAAAGCACAACTGCCTGCAGTGCACGGAGCCCTGGCTGCTGCGAGAGTGGTCCTCCCTCCCTCCTTGGGGGCTGCACTTCTCTGCTGTTGTGTGAAACTGGACCATAAACAGTCTCACACTTCGCTCTTCCATAGCATACGGAGCTGACTCTGCCCAGAGATGCAGAGGGCAGACATCAGCTCTACTCATCTTGCAACCCACACTTCCACCCCGACCAGCGATAGACAAAGCCAGTTTAAACACTCAAAGGCAGCAATAAAATGAACATGCTCCTGCTGTGGATGGCTGCTGCTTTTACTAAAACAAATGTAAAGCCACTTTTCTAAAAATTCGTTCCTCAAGGCAATACCCCCAAGGGTCTGGAGAATTCTGGTGAGGCATTGGAAAGATCCCACCTTCCAACAGCCCCATGGGTGACCACAGAGGGGTTTCCATTACAGCATGGGCTCAGCTCTTGCTGGTCTCTCATTCAAGAGCCATGGGCTGCAACGTGAAGTCTGTCTGAGGAACACACGAGAGCAGCACTCAGGTGGAAAAGTGTCCTTGGTCCAGGGCTGCAGGGACCAGCAGAGCCCAATGCCCAGCCCTGCCTCCAGCTCTGCCACACAGAGCATATCCATGAGATATCCATGGCCATCCCCGGTGCTCCGGCGCTGCGGGAACCCCTCTGTCCTCGCTCACTGACAGTGTTAAACTGCAGCTTTTACATCGTGCCTTAAAGGGTTTACAAGCACCAGGGGCCACCCAGGCTCTGCAGACAACAGGCTGCTCCCTCTCCCTGTCGATTTAAATCTAGTTCACGCCTGTCCCTAGCATTCAAGCTCAGCTTGGGCAAAGGCTCCTCTTCCAGCCCTCCCTCACCGCTCCTTTTCCTTTGTGCATCAGGGAACCCCCTCGGCAGAAGGGGAACACGGTGAGGGAACGACACACAGCCAAGTAGCGGGGGGAGAGCAGATGGTGCACGCCAAGGTCTGACCCCATGACACGGAGGAGATCGAGCGAGGCTTGGGATAAATTAATGTCCATTGTGCTGCTGCTTCTCTCTGAAAGTAAATCAAACTCTAATTACAAAATACAATGGTGAGAGAGATGTCTGCTCTGGGAACGTTAATGAGCTGAGGAGGGAGGATTTGGAATTGTAATAAACAAGATTGATGTGAACAGCTGAGACGGACAGCGCGGGGCACTGGGTCCATACGGACCCCATCGCTCCCCTCTGTGTGCACGCTGCCTGCAATGGCTGAAAGCCCAGTTAAAACCAACCTTAGCACCAGCTTCCTCTGGCCCTCTGCCCAGCAGCACCTGCTGTGGACATTCCAGCAATATGACTCGGTGTGAGCAAAAAAGTAAAAAAATCAACCCAAAAGTTCTGCTTGTCACTCCCACCCCCTCCTTGCTGCGGCTCCACGGCGGGAGCCTGGCACAGCACGGTCCAGCTTGTGGCTGCCCACACCACCCCACAGCTGCTGGGGGGACAGGGGAGACCCTGGCAGGAACCAGCCTGCGACCCTGGGCTTTTGTTCCTCCCGAGCAGGGAATGCAGCAGCAGAAGGTTTGGAGGCGAAGCGGAAGGAAATCCTCTCTGCAGGTTTCTGGCGCGGCGGCCGCCAGCCAAGGGCTGCTCTTTGTTCCCCCGAGGAGCTTCACGGCCAAAGGCCCAGGATGACGGATCTGGGCCAGCCCAACCTCATGTCCTGGCGTTTCCTCCCATCTTCTTCCTCTCACCACCCTCTTTCCCCAGCGCTGGATGTTGTTCTTTGCAATTTCCCGGGCTGTGCCATCCAAGGGACCGCGAGCTGAGCATTTTATTTGAGGGCAAGGCAGCATATGGCTGGCTCCTCTCCCCCTGACACACATGCAGGCTGACAGGCTGGATCCTCCACAGCCCACATCTGATAGGAAAACATTTAATTTGAGCAGAGTTGAAGAGCAGTTAACATGATCTATGGAGAGCAAAGCCCCAGGGCCTGCAGCAGACACGAGAGCTGTCCTGGTTGTTTTACATGTGCAGGTTTCAAAGAGGTGCTGGGATGGCAGCTTGATTTGATCCCAGGATGAGGAGGAAGCAGCATTTCACTAAACACACAGATAACAACCCAGTCAGGAAATCAAGCAGGGAGGATGCCACCAGACAGGCTGGTCTATCAACACTATGAGGATGTCTTTTATAAACTTTTTTTTTTTTTTCCAAGTGTTTCTCAAATTGTATTCAATAGCCCAAAGATGATGCAGAATTTAAGGATGCAGCATTGCACCCATGACTAGGAAATACATCTCCACGTATTTCCAATAAATGGGTTTTTTTCCTCCACATGCACACCTCGCTTTACCTCTTAAAAGGGGGCTTGCACATGAGCAAGGTATTTCATAAACATTTTTTCTTTCTGCAAACACACAAAAAGCAGTGAGGGCAGCGGGAGTTCAAGTGTATGTGGGAAAAAATTCAGACACATGTAGAAGCGTATCATCCATGGCCCCTATAAATTACGCCCCCAAATGACTAATGCTGAGTAAGAAATAGCTATGTAAATACAAAGGCAATAAGAAAAAATAATAATTTCTGTCTCTCTATGGGGAAGGGATATTTTTCCATCTGTTTGTAGGAAAGGCGAGGGGTGGGGTGGGAGTCTGGGATGTTGAATTGGAGTTCAGGGCCTCCCTTGGTCCCAAGTCTCATCTGTCACTGGAAGTGGGACAGCTGCCAGAACATGGGTTTCCTACCCACCGCCTTTGCCTTTGCTGCTACTGTTCACTCGAGTGCTGGCAGTAATCTCAAGGTCAAACACCTTGCAATCCCGGATCATTAAGAAACAAACACTTCTGAAAAGCCTTGAGTTTAGACAGAGTTCCCACCAAACACAAAAGCCTTTTAAATCAGCAGGGAAATCGGGATTTGGTTTTTTTTCTGTTTTGTTTAATGCACACAATGAGGTATTAGCGGGGTTTCTGTTTTGTTTTCAGTGGTTAATCCGAGAGGGAACCTTACACAATCAGACCAACAAAATCCTAGAAAACAATGGAGTATTTGTTAGCACTGTAACACACCCTGGGGAGCGAGGGCTCCAGGATGCCGCAGCCAGGAGCCTCCCGAGAAGTGACAAGCCAGCACCAGGACATCCTCCAGGCCAGCTACACAAAAGATTCCTGTAAAACTATCAAGACATCTCAGATACCTCTTGTGCCCACTGCTGCTGAGGTACCCACTGGGTGGATGGGAAATTCGCTTTTCCACAGCACTTTCTGAAATGCAATAGCTCATCCATTGCATCACTGTGATGCTTCCTTACAAAAACCTCCACTCAACGCAGCTCTTGCATCACTGCAAACACTCAGACTATTTAAAAGCAGCCACTTTTCTCTGGCTGATCTCAGGAGAGGGTGCACTGGTCGGTCTGGCCCTTCCTACAGCTGCATCCATCTCAGTGTCTCAGACAGCATTGAGTCTCATCTGGCAGCACTCCTGGTTTGCAGCCTAAGGAGGATTTTCATGCAAAGGTTACACAGCTGCAAAGCTACAAAGGCCACAACCACAGCCCTGACTGTGGGGGCAGCTCTGGGCTTTGCATGCAACAGGCTCCGCTCACAGCTCGGGAGGGCGGCACAGCTCAAGGGATTCACTCTGTAACCACAGATCAAAATATGCCAGCAACTAACCAGAGCCAGGTGCTCTCAAGCTCCAGCTGGAAAGAGCAATCCCTACCAGTGACAGCTCCGAGCTATCCTGCTCCTCCTCGGCTCTTGGGGTGGAAGGGATCCCACAGCCTGTGCCAATCCGGAGTAGCTACAGTGCTCGTGGGGACTTCTCTTTTGGAGCCCCAAGTCCATCCTGAGCAAACATCACACCACCAAAACTGCTCTGGGCTAAACCATTGATGATGGTGATGATGATGATGTGTTTACAGGGCCTCTGTGCCCTCCTATCACACTTCACCAGCACAGCTGAGCCCCAGAGCCGCGCGGGCTTGAGCCAGCACTGGGTGCCCTGCGGGGAAGAGCATCTGAGTGACGCGTGACACAGGCAGGACAGATGCAACACAGGCTGCTGGAAAATGCTCCCCTGCTGAGCACTTCTCTCCCTCCCACTCCCCAAACTGACACTCAGCCCCTCGGCAGAAAGGCTGGAAATGGAAACCTGCCCCAGTACACGATCTCTAAATGGGAAAATGTCACTGAGAGTACCACGTTTGCAATTAATCAGCTGCACAGACTAAAACCAGAGCAGAATAAAGCTGCCCAGAGCTCAGATGCACCAACACCTCAACTGCAGCACAAACCAGCAGGTGGGAAGTTGGAGAAGCCATTTCTTCACCCGCTCCTTTGCAGAGCAGCTTTTCCATCACACTGTGCCCCAGCAAAGCTGGGAACAGGGAAGGGAGGGGCAGGCAAAGGAGCAGAGCTGTGGTGTGGGCTGGGCACAGAGGAAGGGGAGGGACAACCGGTATGGGGCCGGCAGACAGGGCTGAGGGCTTTGTGACACACACACATGGTGGGCCAGGTGCAGGGCAAGCGAGGGAACCCGATCCGTCCCCGAAACCCAGCACCGAGCCACAAGAGGCCCCCAGCTCCAGAGCCATCGACCGGGGAGGAATGGCCCAGCAGCCTGCAACTCCCTCTTCAATTAGGAAGATGAACGGGGACAGTGAAAAATCAGTAGCAAGGTCAAAAGTTCCACTGATGAAAGTCAGAAAATATAGAGTTTCCCAAAGGGGCAAGAGCCTGGAGTCAGCACACAGATGAAGGCAGGACACTGGTGCGAGAGAATCTTGGCCACTGTGTCCCTCCTGCCACCCCTAGCATGGCACAGACAGTCATGGAGAAACAAGGAGCTGCTGCCAGGAGCTGATGAAACGTGAATCCCACAGGGGTGTTCAAAATGTCAGATAAGATGCAGCATATTAATTCCTGCTGCTGACAGCCAGTCCCATCTGGAGGGGGAGGCTCGGAGACCGCAGGATTCAGAGAGCCAAGGACACCCGGCATCAGTTCTGCCACCGAGGCTCCAAGGCAAGAGCAAAGCAGGAGGTGACACAGAAGGCTGGGTGGCAGGAGGGCTACCTCATGTTTTTGGTGAGAATAAGAGAGATTCTGTGCAAAAAAACCCCAAATTGTGTGTTCTTTTATAACATGCCGAAAACTTCTGTGCGCTGGCAGCAACCCTCCTCAGATGGGGCTGTATTTCAGCTGTTACTATATTCAGTTTGTAAAATGCTCTGGGATGATAAAAATCACTCCAGAAACAGTTACTAAAACTGTTTCCAGGAAATAGATCCGTGGAGTTGGAGAAAGCCTGGTGTTTTTACAAGAGCTTCAACTAGAGAAAGACCAAAGTTAAGCGGGAAGTTTTGCTTCCTTGTCTTTTCGGCAATAAAAAGGAGCTGCACTGGGGTTTATTTGATTCTGCAACATACAAAACCACCATCAGTTGTTTCCTTCCAGAGGAGGGCCTGACTTGAGATGGACAGGACAGAAAACACCCCTCAAATCACCTGGAGTTGAAGGTTTCTGCCTTAGTCAAGCTCTGGATTTGTCTGCTTGCATTCTCGTTTTATCCTGTTGCTTTCCATGATTACTGAATTGTCCAGAAGATGATCCCAGGGTAACGAAATCCATGCTGCAGGAACAGAGGTTTTATCCAGCAAAAGCACTGTGGGAGCTCAGTCTACCTTCCCATCCCCATTCCAGCCTCAGTGCTAGGAAGCAACATGTTTGGAGTTGGATGAGCCACAGGAAACGCAAGCAAATCGTCCACTTGTGTCCAAGTGACTTTTTCCAAGGATCTGCCATGAAGTTTCAAGCTCAGTCACCCCTTCCCCACCCCTGGGTCAGAACTGATTGAATGCAGCCACCGAGTCCAACTCCAACACACTCATCTCGTTTGGCAGCCCTGCGGTTCCGCTGAGAGCTCCAAGCTTTTCCCCTCCTCTCCCTCTCCCTCCTCTTGTTCAATTATCTTGCTTCATCTTTATTCCGTTTCCAGGAACACTTAGCAACAGGCTCTTGCAATCAGCCACCGGCAGGCAGGATCTGAGGAGGAGACTGCAGCTGCGATGACCTTTTGCTACACTCATGCAAATTTTAAAGAAAATATGTGAACAATTTGCCTTTTAAGTATCCTCTGCTTACATTCACTGCGAGTTAATTCTCCTTCTCTCCTCAGAGGCATCAGAAACACCAGATTTTCTGATTTTACACTAATGAGAACAAAACCTGCGGCTTAGTTCCGGCTTACTTTGTGGGATTTTTTTTCTGTATCTCATGCTGTGAGCAGAACCTGAATGGGTGAAAATTAACACGTGACACCTACCCTGGCCAAGACCTCAGCTCTGCTCGGACACCATGTGCTCCTGCCAGCAAAAGCCAAGCGTGGAGTTCAGGGTCCATCCCAACAGCCAGTCAAACTTGTCCTGAGATGGACCAGATGCTGTTGCTCCTCTTGGTGAGCAGCTTTCACTGATCACCATCAGAGACTTTCATCCCAGGACAGCCCCAGGGTATGCCAGGAGCCAAACACTGCCTCAGCCTCCCAAGGAACACGAATTTGTGATCTCCGTAATTAAAGCTCATCAGCCAAGGCAGCAGATAAGGGCTGGGACAGTGGGTAAGGACTCTCATTCCCATGGGACTCCTGGAGGGCTACAAATGCAGGGACTTTGGCAAGTGACATCCTCCAAAACAACACACCGACCACCACAGGGCTCTGGGAGGGCAACACTGATGCTGGATAGATGGAAATGGGTAAATAACAAGCCTGGGTTCGGAAAACCACAGCAACAAACTCACAGCAGCCGTTTTTACAGCCACCCCAATGGGTGCTGGCAGAGGAGATCAGGCAGCAGCCTTGCATTTTCATCAGATTTAAATCAAATCCCCAAAGCTTTTCCAGCGCTTTCCCTGTCACTCAGTAATTTTCCCACATACACAAACAAGTTTGGAGGCGACCCAAAGCACACACCAGGACAGCCAGTGCAGCTTACAGGGCACAGGGGCATTGCTGCATTTAAGTACTTTCTCCTTGAAACAAATGTTCTGTGTTTGGAATAAAAAAATTCTGTATTTCTTCCAGTGGTGAGCAGCTGAAGGGAGGGGATGGGTGAATACCCAGGTACCAAGGCAGGCAGCTCACCTCCTGCTTTCTGAGTGGTGTTCATAACCAGGGAAAGAATTTGCAGGGCCCTGATCCGGGAAACAAACAAAACAAAAACCCCTCACAGATCTGTGATACTTCAGATGATCTTAAAAAGTATAATCTACTTTTTTTTTTTCCCTTTAAAAATGAAAAGTCTAAATAAGCACGTCATTGATCCGATTGCTGAGAACAGCATCTGGAACATCAATCTCTGCCTGAGACTGCAGAAGCTGCAGGAGAGCTCAAAGCAGCCAAGGCTGCCCTCGAACCAGATGCTGCTCACTCTTTCTTCGCACAGAAACGCCTGTCGATCTGTGTGAAAATGATTAAACAAAATTGCTCCCTCTTTTTTCGACTTTAGAACTCAAATCTGTTTTCTCTTAGAGGGCAGATGCTCATTACATATCCCACAGCACATCAAAGGGCAGGAAAAGAAGGAAGGCAGCCACCCTGCCATGCACCAGTGCCCTGTGTCCTGTGTGACCAGCACCCACCACCTCCCCTCCCCAAAAACCCTTGGCTTGGGGTCCAGAGCAGAGAGGGTAAAAATGCCTCTTTCAAGCTTTGGTCCCCACATAGTGACAGCACGAGAGATGCCAAGCAGGGGTTGTTCCAGCAGCAGCAAACAGCAGCCATGTGTTTTGTAAGGAATCCTCTTGGGGCTTCAGAACAACTCCAGTTACTGCAGCACCTCGGGGAGCCCCAAAACTGAGTGTTTCTCCAACATTCCTTCCTCATGAGTGCTTGAGCCTTCAGAGCAGAACACAAGGAACCAGCAATCCAATCTGATGCTGACCAGAGAGGGAGGAGAGGGAGGATTTGCCGAGGGAGGGCTGCTCCAGGGTAGGGACAGGAGCTGCTGTGGGGCAGAGCAGAGCCAGCCCCATTCCTGCTCTGTCCCAGCATGGCAGCTTCACATTTCCCAGGGGAAGTGAGCCCTAATTATGCCGTGCCCAGGTGCCAAACAGCAACACCTTCCACCCTAAATCAAACATGGCTTTTTTCTCATGATCAGAGCAAGATATTGGGGCTCCAACACACTCATTTCCCCTATGAAAGGGTCTCCCATTTTCAACCCCACAGGCACCTTGGTGATGAACTGACTCCAGTTCCAAAACCAGAATTCATTAAATACCTAAAGCATGATGATGCTGTGGTACAGTCCCCACCACAAGCAGAGTGCCTTTGCTCCCACAGGTGATACACCTCTCCTGTGCCCTCCCAAATCAGGATGAATGTTAGTCAGAGTTTCCCGGAATCCTCTCCCTCAACATTTGAATCTGGGATGCAGATGAGATATATTCCTGTTCCATGAAAACTTGCACAAAGAATGGCAAATGAAGACCCTGAAATCCCAGAAGCACCACGCTGCCTTTTATCCAAAGCATCCTTCATTATTTCTTTACTCAAACTCAACGGGATGATGCTCAGATCTAAAACTCTTGGGTTTTTTGGAACTTTATCAGCTACAGCAAACACCCAGCAGCTCAGGACAGGCTCAGCAGGATGTGACCTTAGGCGCACCAAACCCTGTGCATTTAATGCCACACCTGATTCAAACCCCTGTGCTCAGAGGTGAAAGGCAAGTGACAGATGGGAGGCCTCATTCCCAGAGCCCTTCTCATTTATTTCAGTTCAAAGACCTCAGAAAACTCAAGGCAATCACTCACCAGCTCGGACATTTAAGGAGGAGCGTGGGGAAGTACGCCTGGGAAGCAGGAAGCACAAAATCAGCTTCATCCAAGATCCAAGAGAGAGGACTCACAGCCAGGCTCTTACTTAACAGCTTCTTCCAGGCAACCCCCTGCCTCATCCATCTTACTCTTTGACCGCTGAGAGATGAAAACAATTTATCCTCATTCCCTGCTCTTACTGAGAGGTTATAAGAAATAAAACTAAACCAAAGATCAATGTTATACCCCTCCTCAGACAAACTCTGCCTGACCTGAACTTTCTCAGCATCCTTTTATCTAGAGGAGTGTTTTGGCTAAAGCTTTGCAGAGGAAAGCCGTGTGAGCTAGCCAGTTAAAAACCTGGTACTTTCATGTTTATACAGCCAGCTAAGCAGCACTTATTCCAAAGCCTTTTATTCCAAGTCTCTCCTGACAAGCCAGCATCGATAAATTACATAATCTCCCAGGAATTACGATGCACGGGAGAAAAAAACCCTCCAGCTCTCTAGGTAGGAACTCAGGGATCAGAAACTGAGAACTGAAGGAAAAGTCTGTACAAAAACCATTCCAAGATTAGGAGGCAACTTTTTTTGTACTAAAAGGAGACAGCAAAACCAGCTGTGGATGCAGACACACTCCCTCGCCGTGGCTACCAAGAACTCACCAGGCCCACGGCTGAAGACAGAGAGACCTCAAAGGTCTCTCTTCTTCCAAATGTCCCTATTTCCAGAAAAACCAATCTGAAACAAGCCCCTGTGTTTGACAAGCAGCGCAAGGGGCTACAAGCACGAGAAGAGATGAGCTTTGCAGCCTGAGAGATGCAACTGAGCAATGAATCATAGAACAGGATCGTGGAATATCCTGAGCTGGAAGGGACCCACTAGGATCATCAAAGCTGCTGTCAGTGGGGTGCATCCAAGTACAGCCTGAGTTCCCGGGTTGCACCAGGCTTCACACACTGATTGTGCACTGAGCTGTGTTGGTTTTACATGCTGTGTGTGCAAGAGCCAGGAAAAATCCATCTTCAATGTCATAACAAACCCTAAGGTAAACACAAAGGCAAGGCCACACAAATTATTCAGTTGAACAGGCACATAAAGGAGAAGGCAGCCCTGGCCATGCGTTTGCTTCTGATTTTTGCTGTTTCTCAGTGAGCACACACAAGAATGGGCCACGTTAAGCCCTGCACGAAGCAGATGCTCCCTTCTCCAAGAACAAACCTGCTGCTCCTAATAAAAACCAAAAGAGTTTTGCAAAAGAAACCTGCACTTCAGTCTTTGCACTGCTCTCCCCCACCACTGAGTGAGAAAGGAGCACACCTTGGCCCCCTCGAAGACACAATGCCCCAGGGGCTGCCTGGGGTTGGGCAGCTGGGATAAACACCCAAACCCAGGAAATTCCCAGACTCTGAGAAACCAAACCAGAGCCAGCTGGTCTGTCAGGCTGCAACCCTACAGAAAAACTTGAAGACAAAGTTATGAAGTCGATGGAGTTTGCTCTGCACATTGTAAACTACACATATGGTTTTGTAAGGTGGTGAGCAAATGAAGGGCTATCTGAGGGTACAGGTGCCCGGTCAGGCCAGGAAGCAGCCAAAGGAAGAGGTCCACCTGCGCAGAACCTTTTACAGTAGCTCTAACACAGCTGGATTGGGTCTTCTGTGCTTCCTCCAGGAGCGCTGAGCAGCTCCTCCCTGCCCTGGGCAGAGCTGGAGCCTGACACACTAAATTCTGGGCACAGAACAGGCGGCACTTTGGATTACTGACAGCTTCAAAAGGACGAGAAAAGCCCTTCTCGGGTAAGTTCTTGCTGCTCAGTTTGCTGAAGGGCGTCAGGACAGCCTGAGCCAGCAGCTTTGCTGAACATCTCCAGACTCCGTCTGGCAGCCTGGCACCCAGCCTGCTCCTCCTTTTCCGTGCCAACAGGGACACCCGGATACGCAGGACCCGTGCTGGTTACGACAGCTCCGAAGCAGAGGGGAAAGGATGAGCAACTTCTACATGAAAGACGCTCCTGCAAATTGTACAAAATGAATGCTTTTCAAATTTGAGTTTGCTTAGGAAAGGAGAGATTTAAAGCTCCAAACCCAGCCCGTTTTAAAAAATAAATAAATAAATAAGCAGGAGTCCCAGATTCTGTTCTGAATCCCGGGGAATCAGCAGGTGGCAGATCGTTAAAGACAGAACAAGGTTATTTCGGATCTGCAAGCTGAAACATCCATCCCCCTCCATCCCCCCTGCAGATGTACAGGAGGGCCACAGGGAAGATTTAGCACGTGCAGCTTTGGGTTGTTGTGGTTACCTTTTAGCCCATTGAAAAGAATATTACAATGTATTCCCCAAGGGAGTCCATAAATAGCAAAGGATTCTGCTCTAATCCCCTATCTACTCCTTTCTGGATAATATGGCATTTGGACAAGTACTGCCAAAACACAGATTTATGGCAAAGCTGAACGTTTGCATGGCCAACACATGGTCTAAAAACTCAGGATTCCAAGGAATAAATAAAGCCTCTCCTAGGATATAGACAGCTCTTCAGTTATAGAAGCTTCATGCAGATACAAACCTGTTTGCAGGATTTCTGCTTCCCTCTCCCACTCCAGGCAAAAGACAAGTTTCTACTGCCTTTCCCCAACACTAAAATCAAGTGTTCTCACTGGGTGTTCTTGCTGATACCACCACCACACAGTCTTCTGCTCACTTCCCATTTCTTTACTAATACTTTATAAGATCTATCAGCTATTACCTATCCAACCAGCTTCAAACTTCTTTTCTGACAGTGACCAACATCAAAGGGAAAAGAACTAAGAAAAACTGCCGACTAAAGGAACTATGAAAAGTACAGCTGATGAGTGCTACAGTTTTACTGCTGCACTGGAGACACCGGGGAGCTGTGCATTCTTAGAAATTCCTCAGAGAATGGTGTATTAAAAAAAAAAAAAAACAAAAAAAAACCAACCAAGAGCAACTTTGCAGACAACTCAGTGCTACTGAAACAATGGAAATGCTGAAAAGCACCTGAAAAGCAGAGCCAGTGTAACACACACACGGCTGCGAGGGGCTGACCACAGCAGAACCGGAGGAGGCAGAAAATTCAGCACCAAGTGCAAGCAAACACATTTTTCCCATCTGAAAAGTCAAGCCAGTGAAGACACATCCACTCCCAGAGGCACCAGGCAGGATTGTTTCCTACTCCACACTCCCCAGGTGTGATTTTAAATTACTCACTGCTGGGGCTGTCACACACCTCCCTCGGGTGCCTGCACCGCAGCCCCATACAAAGGCACGGATCCTGCCTGCTGCAGGGGATGAACAGCCAGGCACAGCAGCAGGGTCAGGGAGGTGCATGCCAGGGTACAAAGAAAACGAAAAATGCAGTCATTTTTGACAAAGGGGAAGTGCTGCATCCCTGCCGAATCTCTGTGGTTGCCTACACACCCTTTGGATCCTGGCTACTTGCAAGCAAAACATAAAACCGAGGGTATTTGTTTAAAACCCACAGGCGGACACTGTGATTCTATTGAAGAAAAAAATACAACTGGCATTCATTCTAAAAACTTCCCACCACTGGGACTGGGATTCAAAACCAGCACTGGGCTGCGAGGCCAAAACACACTGAGAGCAGACGCCTGCAAAAGATTCCAAGGGAAATTAGTTATGTGGGTTTTAACAAAAATAAAATTAAATCCAATGTTTACAAAAGGGGAAAAAAGGCAGCTTCCCTAGGAGACAGTGCTGCAAACACCCTTTGCAGATAAGTCAAGACCTGTCTGAGGCTTCCATGGATTCCTTTGCCAGTGAGGTTTCCTCGGATTCCTGTGCCAGTGTGAGCAGGGAGGGGAAAGGCAAAGGCAAATGCTGAGCAGGCAGCAGCCGCCTCCTCCCATCCTTGGGGCTGGCAGGGAAGGGGCTGCCCTGCCCTCCCTTCCCAAGCCAAAGCCACGCCAGCTCCGGGGCTGAGCGCCGGCTCTGCCGGGGCAGTGGAAAGGGAACTCTCCATCCATCCTCTTCCGTCAGCCTCAGGGAGCTGTGGCCAGGGCAGGACGAGCTCCTGGGCTTTCACTGCTCTGCTTCTCCCGTCTCATCTCTCTCCAGGAAAAGACATGGTGGGCTAAAGCTGGACGAGCAAGTGGATTTACAGAAAGCCCCAGCTTCCCTTCTTGTGTGCTACAGTCAGCCTAATTCTGTAAACTTTTTTTCCCTTCAGTAATTTTTCTGCAGCTGAGTCACACACAGCTTCTGCCAGGAATTTTTATAATTACTGAATTAGAGCAAAGTTCTGCCTGTGCACGCCTGACAACATCTGCTGATGGAAGCGAGCTCTGCTCAAACCCTTGCACAGCCCTGGAGGAGAAGGGCTGAGCGCTGCCCTTCCTCCCAGCAGCACCTCTCATGGGGCTCTTCTTGCTGTTCCTCCTGCAGAGAGCTTTGCAGCTCCTAATCCACATTTTGGGAGGAAGGAGATAAGATGGAACAAAGTCCAAAGGGTACTGAAGCGGGGGGAAGAACGCTGGCTGCCTCTTGGCTCTCCAAGCCTCTTGCTGGAGCATCCCTGTGGCAGCATCCACAGTTATGTGCCTCTCCATCAGCTGCATAGCTGCAAAGCCATCGTGCGTCACATCTTCCTTGGAGACAGACAACGGTACAGAGTTCCATAAAACCACAGAAAAAAATAACTCCCTCGACCTCCTTCTTCAATGGATGCAAGGAGTTACTCTGCAAGCGAGGCTCCAACACACAACACTGGTCCAGCCTAAAGATCAAACACAACCCACGTTCAGATAAGCCAGAAGCAGACATCTGGCACTAGCAGCCTAAACTACACACTTCCTGGATGATCCAAAAACCTCCCACTCGATGCTACAGGTCAGAAATGCAAAGGAATTACCATCTTCAGGACTGAGCTGTTCAGCCTCCTCCTTGTTACTGTTCACTGGAGAGTGATGCCTGTACCCTCCTGGTTCGCCCAGTGCTGTAATTTATCCCACACTGCACCCGAAGGGCTGCATTAAGAAAACAGTACAGTTGCCAAGCCCTGAAAAGCGAGGATGTGCTGAAAATATGCTGTCTCTGTAGCTTTAATCTGGTCCACTTGTAGGGGTCTTTACAGCACGGCCACATACCATGTGTGCACACAGTCCTGACACAGTTAGAACCGAGAATAGATGCTCAGCAAGAGAGGAGTTACTCAGCTCTGGGTTTCGGCTGGTTGTGCATGCACAGCACTCAGCTCTCTTCACTTCACACTTTTCATGTGCTGCTCCAAGGCAAAAATGAAGGCGTCTTGCCACTGCAGACTGGGATTCTTCTCAAAGGATTCTGAATTTATTTTCATAAAATCCTAGAGAACTACGTTCACAACACCTCTGGTTTATAGCCGAAGAAAAGAGTTACAGAGAAGCTCTGGGCATCCAGTTCCAGAATCAGCCTCCAGCTCCCTTTTAAAAAAATAAATAGCACGGAGCGGCATTTTAAATGTTTGACGTACAACTTCCCATGAGATCATCTGCAGCAGGAGCACTCGGCATTTCTGCAACTCAACCCTCACCCTGGGGACCCGGGAAATCAAGTCCCTCGTTGTGCATGAAAAGCAATTTACCCAGCACCATCCCCGAGCCCTGCGGCAGCAGCAGAGCAGGAATTCCCGTCTCCTTAACCAGCACTTCACCCTCTCTCTTTCCATCATTTGCCTCACTCCTTTGCCTCCAAATCCAGCACTGTGAAGGGCTGAGATCCTACACACGGAGCCCCATCCTTCACTGGGCTGCCTCAGCTGCCCTCCAGGAGCAGCAAGGGCAGGAGTGCCATGGAAAAAACCCATATGTGATCCCATAATTAGAAACGGCATTGTAACATATACAGGGGGATGAATTAAGGTTGGAGAGGAATACTGTAAATTGGATGCATATTTTTTGTTCCATTTTACTGCTTTTTTTTTTTTGTCCTCTGCCTTATTGGGCTTTGGCTGCGCTTCAGATTAAGCTCCTAATAAGGGCTGGAGTTGGATGAGATTTTTTCAGCCCATCAGATTGCAGCCTTCCAAGCCATTGAAATGAGATTCAAGCTGAACTTGAATTTTCAATAGTTTGGCCTAAAGGCAAGGGTGTTAACAACAGACCTGCCAGCACCTTCTCCATACGAAATATCTGAAAACATGTCTACACATCAAATGCTGCTCAGGCTCTGCTAGACAAAAGCCACAAAGCCAACATCTCGAATCCACTGTGGACTTGCTCGGCCGGTTCTCCTGCCAGTGAAGCTCGTACATTTTCTCTGAAAATCCACTGAACCTCTCTATTCTCTCTAGGAAAAGGGGTTTTCCCCCAACAACCCAGCTGTTGTAGTTTCATTATGATAAGGCAAGGTGGGGATGAAGAGAGATCAGGTAAATCAGGTGGACACATAGGAAGCAGACACACACCAGTTCACCCAACACAGCCTACTTAAACGATACATCCCCAAAATTAAAGATACCCCAATGACATGCACAGGCTTTAATCAAGACCTCTACCAGTACTCTGAACAGATTTTTAAAAGCTGAAGTCTATTTTCTTGAGGACACTAACTTCCATGCCACCAAAATAATTTCCACTACACATCTCCAGTATAGTAGGACTGAAGAACATCCATGGCTACTTTAGCCATTGCTGCAGGCAGCAGGGCAGTGAAGGGAAGGTGCTCCTCTCCCTTCGATGAGGAACAATAAGAGAAAAGGAATGAGGGCTTCTTGAACTGCATCCAAGGGAAAGTAACCCTGCTGGAGTGCCTGGCAGGGCAGCAACAGCAATGGAAATTTCAGCTTTCAAAGAAATAATACTCAAGAAGGGGGTGGGAATATCGTGTAGGAGCTGAGGTGACACTAATCCCATGGACTGTTTTACAAACTGCCGCTTCTCTCCAATGAAATTAAATCCTCTGCAGAAAAATCATCTGGCTCCAACATCTTTTGCTAAGTGGAGCATAAACAGAATGAAGAAGAGCTCATTACTGAGCAGAAAATGGGCTCAGATGGGCTGCTACAGGCAGGAGAGTGAATCCCAGACCACTGGGATTTTGCTCTTTTCTTTGGATGGTCATTGCAGGACCTTTGAACCCCAACGAGCCAACAAGGCTCTTCAACACAACGGGAGCCCTCTGCTCACTGCGAGGAGAAGGAGAGCAGGGTGGGAGAAGAGCATGGCAACTCCTGCAAAGAGGTCTGGACTTGATTATCGACTTATTTTCTTTAGTAACATTTAGCTAAGCGAGCAAGGAAGAACCCTGTGGTGTCCTTCAGTGGCTCTTACCAGGGAAGCTGGAATGAGGCTGCTCATTCACTCGAGGAGCTGAACAGGCTCGGCGCGGCAGCAGGAGCTGCTCACACCAATATCCATTTCTCTGTCGGGAGCTGCTTTCACCAGCACAAACAAGAAACACTGAAAATGTGTGAGTAAATGGCACTTTGAAATCAGAAGGTGTCTGGCAGCTCTGTGTCAGCGTGATGTACCCTCCAGGGCAATTACACACCGGTTCACATAGCTTGAAGCTCTGAACAAAGCAAATGCTGTGAGTAATGGTGGAGAAAAAAAACACAAAATGGCACGCAAAGTGTTTGCCCAAGCTCATGTCAGGCAGGAGTTTTCCTCTTCTATCTCTGTGACACAGTGTCAAATCTGCTGAGCTACAGAAGAAGTTTAATTTCTTTTTACAAGGTTCATGCTCTCAGTATTGCTCTGGCCATGAGACCACAGCACCAACACCCCACGTGTCACTGGTGGGCTCTGTGCATTTTCAGCTACTGCAAGGATGATTGGAATTATTTAACGACGGAAGGAAAACACATGTACAGCTTGTTTGCCCCTCATTTTTATGTCACTAAGCAGCTGTAGGTGGACACAGGCAAAGCACTGACTTGCACAGGAGCAGCTCGGGGCCAGGCACTGTCTCTTTGACTGGAGAGGGTCAGAGCAAACATCCACATGGATCCTGATTGCCTTACACACACCAAAGCCTCTCCAAGGCCAGCACGTGCTTTTGCACAAGGCAGGTTTATCCTCAGGGCCAGCAATGCCGTGCGAGAAGCACACACAGAGCAGCAGGGGCAAGACAAAATCTGTAGCTGTGCTAATTGCTGGAGTAATTACGAAGTAAAATACCAAACTAAATACCACAAGTCTGAGAATCAGCAAAGAACCCTTTTCCTTTCTGGAAGCTGCCTGTCACAAATGACTTTCCCCACCAAGAATCACCTCCATGGGCCCCGACAGATGTTTGAGCAGATGACCAAAAAATGTCAGGTATTTTTCTTTTCAACAGATTTTCATCCAGACAGGATGAAAAGACCTTTCTCTTGAGCAATTGAGTTTTCCCCACAACAGACACGAGCTGGCATGTTCTGATCGTTTGGAATTTCAATCCCAATTAAGTAAAATAGTAATTGCTGCACCTAAGGGGTTCTCAGCTCCCTAAGAGGAAACACTTCATACATGCACAGATTTTCCTCCACTACATACTTCAGACATAGATTGAGGGATTAATCACAACTTCAAATTCTTCACTACTAAGCCTGGCAATCAACACTGCCACTTTCTGGCAAAGAAACCCGAAAAACCTTCACCTGTGATGTCATCTGCTAACAGATCTATGTTCCACAGGGCGCTCCTGTCCTGTGACTCCTTCACTGAGGAGGCAGCTGGGTAACAGGATTTGTTCTGGATAATCCCTGCTCTGGCGCTCAGGAGGGGAGGAAACAGATGAAGATGCACCCAGCCAGAGATGGCAGCCACCACTTTTAGGGAACTTATTCTGCCCCAGCCACCTGCCAGGTGAAAATTCCATTTCCAGTTTCAAGCCTGGAGAAGGCAGCACCGTGAAGACAGAAGGGAGGTGTGAGAAGTCTGCACTTCCCCTTCCAGATCCCAAACCTGTGTGTCCACAAGGCAGGAGGCATCAAGCCTGGCCTGGCAGTGTGGGTGAGGCACCCGTGTTGTGGGGGGTAGGTAACACACAGCCCTACATAACCAGCTGTAGGGCAAGGACCATCTCCTTCAAATGCAGTTCTTTGAACAGGGCCCAGCACAACAGACCCTGAGCTGCCAGCAGGGCCGTAAGCTCTGCCTGGGGTTATTATTTTCATAATTAGAGGGATGGCCACAGACAGAGGTGGTATTTGGTGGCCTCTTAACCTAGAGACTTACTGGGGTTTATGCAGATGACTCCACTTTTTCAGCGGCAAAGCCTGCAGCAAATCCTCGTGGGGACAAACATCAAACCAGGATCTGGATGTGGCTCAACACAAGGCCACTGCTCGGTCAGCCCGAGCCAAAAAACAACATAAAACATGCAGGGCTCAGAGGGAGTTTAGCTCTTAAAACTGAGTAAAATCTGGAGCCTTCCTGCAATTCAAATCAGGGTTGTCTGAAGCAAAGTGACTTTCTAGGTGATCCCTCTCTCCATCCATCCTTCCATCCATCCACCTGCTTCTCCCACACTCACCATCCCTTTCCAAAACAGCTCTTCCCAACCCAGGAGGCTCCTCCCAGCCTACCACATCCCCATCTTTCCACCTGAAGAGCCACTGGTCCCACAGAGCCAGCAGGGACGTGCCTGCAGGGAAAGGCAGGGACAGCCACCTACCCTTTCTTCTTCACAACGGGGCAATTAACTGGTTTGAAAACTGCCTCTCTAGGCAAAACTCCATCCTGGGAGCCACCAGGGTGACAAAAATCTACTTTGTGCATCACCTAAGAAATAAACACCTTTTGCCAATCGAGGCCCTGGATGCTCCTGTCACACACAATAATTAAACCATCAGTCAGGACACAGCGAATTAATGCAGACAGAGGGGGATAAAGGAATTAAATAGTTTCACTTGAACCCTCACAGCTTAACAAAAACAAAACCAGGTCAGACCTAATGAGGAAAAAAAGCAAAAGATAGAAGAAATCTCATTTAACAGTAACTTTTCCCAGACAGAAAAGCAGAAAACCAAGCACGCAGCAAACCAAGATCAAGCTGGGATGAAGACAGGCACCGAGGGCATTGCTGTGCCACAGGCAGGAGCGCACACAGAACTCTCCTTTCTTGATCATCAAGAAAACGCTGTAACAGAGGTGGTCTGCAGGTCTCTGAAGACAAGGAGGAGGCAAAATCCCTGGAACAGCAGCCCACAGCATTTTCCATTCCTTTAAGAAAGAAAGGAGTGGAAGCTGTGCCATACGTTAACACCTAAGTAGTCACTACCCTCAGTTTCTCACCATCTGTACTGCTCTCTGAAACTCCCCTAGTCATTTAATTTATTGCTGTGTGTCTCTGCCAAAATCAAAGACCTAAATATCAGCAATCTTTGTGGGAGGCATCCAGCTGCTCCGGCTCATTCTAGGAACAAACCCTATTTGTGCAAAGTTGCATTGAGAAACCCGAGCAGCAAATCTCCCTAGGAACAACTTCCCATGCTTTCAGATTAGCAGATCAAGCTGCAGGCATTAAGACCTTTCCCCTTCTCTATCTGTGAAATCCAGCGCTTTAGGACACAAAAATGGGTGTTTTCTAACCCTGGAACGAAGCGATTTTGGAAGCACACGGCACAGCGGCAGCAGGGGGCAATGGCTGAGGGAAGCAGAGCGCAATCTCGGGGTCATGTTCATGTGCTGTGTGAGATGGGGCTTTTCTTGGGAGACTGGAGTGCTGGGACCTGGAAATTATGGCAGTGGCAGAGCCCCACTCTGGTCACTCATCCAGCCCCCAGCTCCCTCTCACCTCCATTTCCCTGCCCATGGGGTGAAGCCAGCAGGATTTCCCTAAGCATGCAGCTATTTGCAAATTTCAGAGCAGAGATTACAGGGAAGAGCTCATTAGAAGCAGCCTGTAATGTGACAGCACAGGGACCTCTGTTCTATGGCCACAAACCTGAATCAAAAAGGGAGCATCCTAAAAAAATCAGCTCGTAGAGTCATCAGCCTCTCAGAAGCAAATAAGCACAGCTCCCTGCCCTCTTAAAACACCAGCTATCAGCTGATAAAAGAGCAGCAATCCTGCAAGTCAAACACCCAGGCAGTACTTGCAAGGCAGGATTTGTAGCCTGGTGCCTTTTGATTTGCTCTGAGAGCGACAGAACAGTAGTCAGAAAAACACGAAGGGGAAGAACATTTCTAACACTCTGGTGACCTGTCTGATGCTGAAAATCCCACCAGACCCAAGAGTGTGCACAAGGACCAGGGTGCTGCTGTTGCTCAGACCCTGAGCTGCACTTGGAAAGGCAGACAGAGGGAGACGGGTCCCTCGGTGGGGCTGGGGACACCACAGACCCCAACAGCTCTTTGGACTCACTTGGTTCTCAGGGGCTGAAACAGTCACACAAAGGAAGTTTCATCTGCCTCACAGGTCTGACAGCAGATCTGGAAATTGTCATCTCCTTCCCACGCCATCACACAGCTTGGTTCATTCCAAACCTGTTTTATCCTGGCTCAGTTCAGCTTGCCTTATTCCTGCACACAACAGCAGCAGCCAAGCAAAGAGTGGACAAACTGGGACCCCCAGTGAGGGCCAGGCAAGTGGATGCTGAACTGCAAACACAAGGGCAGAGCCCACAACCAAAACACTCCACACGCATCTCCAGCCCAGCGTGCAACCTTTTAACCAGCAGCAAGCACGAGGGGATGGAGCCGAGATCCCTGGCAACACTACTAAAATCCCTGTGTTTCTCCTTTATTTTGGGAGAGGCAGAATAATCCTTTTGAACTATCCAAGTGGGGGAGAACCAACATCTGTTCAGATTCAACAGCTTGGGTCTCACTGCTTCAGCTCCAACTCTTTCCCGGCGGGTGGGGAAGGTCTCTAGCTTTTATTCAAAGGCACTGCCCTCATGCAGGGCCTTTCAGCAGAGGCTTGCAGAGCACCTCACAGACATTTAATTAAATCCTACAGCCCGCCCCAGTGAGGAGGGGATTATAAACAGGCCCCTGGCTCAAGCAGCAGCTCAGCAGCACAAGCATCTCTTTCTCTGGTACGGCCGAGGCGATCGGCTCAGTTGCAGGAGTGCAGCAGCCCCAGCTCCACCGAGCTGCTAAATACACATCAAACAGTCCAGAGACTTTGAAGAGCCAGCAGAGCAGAGCAGAGAGACCAGGAGCATCCTCTGATGGGATGGGTACGGCCCCGCTCCACTGACAGAGCCACAGCAAGGAGACGGGTTCAGAGACAACAAATCCGTGGTTTGTTACCTCTCTGCAAATTAAACCATACATTTCCAAAGTACGGCATTCCTGGTGACCAATTCATCCACCCGACAGCCCTGGGAGCTTCATAAAATGGAAAAACACCTCTTTTTGAGGTTTTTTCCTTTCTTTTTTTCCCCCCCGTGCTTACCTATGGAGTGAGACTTTTGCTGGCTGAATTATATCTATTTAAACAAAAGTAAGTTCAGACATCTGCCTTTGCACAGTGTCAGCTGCGAGAAATGAGCTAACATCCAGATGCAGTGGCATGTCAGGATTAGCCCAGGCTGGGGCAGGAATGCTTCCATGTATGGAAAAATATTGGAGCAGTGAAACCATAAGCTTGGAGCTGAGTGAAGTGAGAGGCCCTGTCAATGAAGCTGCAGGCTCAGGTTTAGAGGATTTAGCAGCTCAGATCCGCCATAAGATCCTCAGCACGTATTACAATAAATTTCACACTTTTTCCAAAAGGGACTCCTACAGCAATGCTGAGAGTCATGAGGGTGAGATCCTACAGCCCTCTGTTTGCTCTGGAAGACAGGCTGGAACTTCTGGGTACCATTAATGCTCCCCACGCCAAGCACAGGCTCGGGCGTTGATGGAGACATTTTGGCTACTACAAGGCTGCTGCTTCCCCATCCCTGGGCTGCTGCCTTCTGCTCAGCAGGACTTATCAAAGCCAGCTCGGAGCTGGCACGAGGGATGAAGTGGTGGCAGTTCAAATGGAAATGCTGAGCTGGATCAGCTTGGCCAGGGAAGCGGCGCCCGCTTCCGCCACCGTCGTGGCAAGGGCAGCGACTGCTGGGGCACGAGGAGGGAGCCAGAGCAGTGTTCCCTTCAGCTGGCCCGACACAAATCCAGCAGGCTCGTTTGTCAGCATCCCGAGCTAACACTAATGAAGTCATAGCTATGACTTCATCTCTCCAGTGGGAATCTCTTGGGAACGAGGGAGAACTAGAATTTCTCTCTCCGGCTCACTCATGCAGTTGCAATTCCTTTCAGTCGCCTTATACTCTCCTCTGCAAACATTACTTAATTCTCACCCAGATTTTTAAATCCTTGCCCTGAAACGTAAAATAATGCTCCCTTCTCAGCCTTGCTGAGATGCCTCCTGGTGGGATCTGACCCCTTGTGTCAGCTGCCACCCACTCCCTGAGGTCTCAGCCCACAGCTGAGGATGCCACCAGCTATTTTTTATACCTCAAACACGTAATTAAAATCTGATTGCTCCTGGCAAATTCATTTTAAATAGGAACTTTTGCACCTTTTCTCCATTAAAATATTTTGAAGTCAGGCTGGATTTAGCTACAGTTGCAAAGACAGACAAAATGTTGCTGGAGGACCCTGGAGCTTCTCTCCTTGGCTGGGCAGGACAGATTCCAACGCTGCAAAAACTACCCGGCAATTAATTTCTCATACCACCCTGCTGCTACAGCGCTTTGTCTGCCTGGAGAGGCATCCAAGCCTTGTCCCAGGGTATCCCTGCTGCCTTCCTCATCACAAGCCTTCAGCTGTGGTGAGGGTTTGCTCCCCTCCCATGCACCATTCCTGGTCTCCACGGCTGGAACAGCACCTATCACTCGGAATGCATCCTTTAGGAACCAGATTCTCCGTGGTGTTTGGGCTCTCCCCACACAGGCAGGGACCCTGCACCCCCACACTGCCCTGTGCCTTGTTGAGGGCTCCCATCCCTTTGTTTTGAGGCCAGAGGGACTTGCTGAGCCCCAGCATGGGTTTGATCAGATTGCAGATGCTCAGCTACCGCCCTGATGCAACTGAGCAGTCAGTCACTCACACCAAATAAAGGCTGCAAATTCTTTACATATTAATTGTTGGTTGCAATTGTTCACAGTGCTGAAAGACAGACGTGAGAGTATGCAGAAAACATTCCTGCATCTTTTTAGTTCCACCCTTCCATTAGCTGTGTGTACTCCATGCCAAATCAATAAGACGCTGCATTTTGCTTGGAAAACGGAGATGATGAAAATGTGATCAGCTATCAGACAAGGCGCTCATGTTGTAATCTGAAACGCTCATATAATTCACTTTCCCATGAGAGAATTTAACAAGTCTATCTGCTTACTTGTCAACTCATCCCACTCCCAGTTTCTCCACTGACCCTGTCTTTAATTTACAACCTAGAGATTTAACTCTGATTGTGGGTTTTTTTGCCTACAGAGCATCAGCTGAGAAACAGCAGTTCCAGCTAGCACAGAGGAAGCTGCTCTGCAGACGGACATCAAGGCAGTACCGGAGAAAACCCTCTCCCCAGAACATCCCCAGGTCCCCCATCTGGGCTCCCACCCCAAGAACAGAGAGGAATTACTGTACCCAAAGCCCAAGCTGTAATGAATCCAAGCACCCTCCCCAGGCTGGCAGTACTCCCTCCTTTCCCAACCGTTATTATCTGGAGATGGCACGAGCACAAAGTGATCTGTCTACAAAAACATTTCAAACCTATCGTGCATTACGCTGTGATGTGCCATGGAACCAGTTTAGAGAGCACATGCAGCTATAAAGTCGTGATTATTCAGTATTCAACCCAGCCTGAAAGCTCAGGAGTCAGCTTGTTATTTGCTGAAAGCGGGGGGCCTGAAATTATCCGTGAATAGTTCAAAGCTGCAGTTAATTCAACATCTCGACTTTCAAAAGCATAAAAATCACAGATTCCTGGAGCGTGTAAGCTTTTCAAAAATTACAAACTACTAACTGTCAAATCAAAGCAGCAAACAGAAATCCACATGGCTGATAAGACAAATAGTTGCATTTTAAAGAGTAATTAAATATCACTTTGGAATATTTTGCTTGGAACTTGTTTCCCTGATAAAAAAAATGGGGAGGGGAAGGAGGAGCAAGCAATCCACACACACCAATGAGCTTCTCATCAAACAAGTGCTCAGGCAAGTGCTGCTCAAATTTGTTTTGCTGAATTCAGAGTTCAGCCTGCTGTACCACAGCCTCCCATGCCCTCTTAGTCTCCCTAAATCCCTGCATTTCACATCAAACTCTAGCAATAAGGAGAAGGCAATCGCTGTGTGGAATCTGGGTTGTTGGGGAGGAGGGTTGGGACAAGAATCCCTGCGGTGTGGTCACCAAAAAGTGCAGTATTTTCTGACTTGACTTAGATTAAAACCATGCCCCAACTTCCATGCTGGGAGCATGGCTGGAAAAAACAGGAATGCAAAACAGAGAGCTCTACTCAGACGCAATTCAGAAGTGAAACCTTACCCCAGTCCCACACACTCACCCCACCATGTGCTGCTTTGAAACACTAAAAGTTTGTCCATGAGAAAGGATCAAAAAACTCCAAACCATCCTGGACTCTTCCAAAACCCGAACCTGCCAGCAGTGAACTCATCAAGAATCTCACCCAAACCTTCTAGTACTAAGCAATACCTGTGGGCAACAGTACCAAAAGATTGTTTGGAGTAGTGAATGAGCAGACAGCTACTGCATTTCAAGCTAAAATGTTATTGAACCACTTGAAGAAGTCACTGTCCAAAGGCCGTGCAAACCTGATGGCATTTTTGGGGATGGGGCGTGTAGAGCCCTGTTCAAGAGCCAACCATGTGATCAGCAAACTGCTTGTCCCCCCCACCCCGGAGCCCGGAGGATTTGATAATGGAAAGATGCCCAAGGACTTTCAGAGCAGGTCCTAAAACGTGGGCAATTACCCACTGAAGGATGTAATAAACACCACAGCAGACAACACGTCAGCAAGACTTTTAAAACACTAATTCTCCCCCAGGGAAAGCGCTCAGGCAGGCAACAGTTTGGAAATGGGGGGAAATCCAACCTCCATGGACGTCAGTGATGTTTTTGCAGCTCTTGCAGGACCAGGACACAGTCCCCAGACTTGCAGTCTACTGACGCTTAACGGGGATTTCACAGAAGGATTAGGGTCTTGGCATGAGAGAGGACTGCTAATTGTATGGAGGGTGACTGCAAAGCTGTGTAAAACACACACAGAAATAATTCAGAAAAATGGCATCAACAACAACAAGAAGAAGTCAAAATGTTTTGGCTTCGATGTCATCTGCACAATGTGGAAATACTGAATAGCTTATTCCTCACTCATAATTGGAGTTCACTGTTGAACGTCTCCAGAATCGCAGGGAAAAACGCTCCATTGTTCTGCGCTTTCTTTTGTAAAGCTGTTACGTGTTCAGCCTCTAAAGAATGCATTTTTGGAGAAGAACTATGCACTGATTACTTTACAAAGTAAAGTTCCTTTGCTCAGCTCTGCAACCTGAGAGTAACAAATGAAATTGTCAACCGTGCATTTTTGAACGAACGTTTTCATTTCAACATCTGGATTAAGATGCCACAATGAAAAACAGCACACAGGCTTCCCTGTGCTCCCTCCATACATCTCCCATTCTTACGTTTCAGAACCAGCGAGTTTCAAAGCAAACAAAGAATCAGTTGGTGCTGCTAATGCCTTGCTTCTTACTCAATAGCCTGATGTCATGAAAAGACCATATTTTTCAAATCTACAGCTCCACGAGCCAAAGATTTCATATACATTCCCACCCCAGAAATATCAAGTCAGGAATACAGCTGAAAGTGATTACTTAGATATTTTTATATGATGAAATTCAAAAGCTGCTTCAAGTGAATTACAAAATCTTCTGTAAGACAAATCCCACATCTGTGCTGACCACTTGCCTCCCAGATCTCAGCAGATGGCAATTTCAAACAGAAGAGTTTTGAGTCCCTGAAAATCACAGCGTACCTTAAAACTGTAATCAAGGGTTTGAAGATTTTTCCTCCACAAAAAAATTGTGTACAGTCTCATTTAATGACATTTCTATCTTCTCCCCACCATTTCTTGCACAAAGTCTACCTACAAAATTCGTACCCCATGTCTTACTAGGAGAGGCTCCCACAGTAGATGACCTTTTAAGATAAAGGGAAAACATTCTGTTCCAACCAAAGAGAATTTACCAGTGTGAACAAAGGGAGATCCTCAAATTGTTTTCAGATACTTGACTGAATAATCACAGAAAAAAAATCAACATGTTTTGCATTTATTTAAATCCAGAACAGAAGCATCTCAGCCTTCCCAAGAAGAATCTGTACAACACTGAAGCAGATGCATAAATCCAGCAGAAAAACACAAAACACGAGAGAGGCAAAGCACAGCCCCAACACCACTGTGGCGCTATGTGGATGCACCAAGCGAGCGTCAGGAGAAAATTCAAGATTAAAAAGAATGAGGAATGAGGAAGACGACTGGGCCAAGAAAGCAACAAGTAATAACAAAAGCAAAGGCAAACAAACAACAGCAGAAGATAAATTGCTGCTCTCACTGTAGAGCTTTTTCTCTTCCAGCACCCCAACTCTCCTTTCTCCCACTCCTACACAGAACCATGTGAAAGGATCTACTCAATGGAGAATGTGGCCAATTTATCTTTTTTTTAGCAGAGATGACCAAGATGTCCCACAGCAGCACAGCATGCTCTAACCTCCTCCAACAGCCTGTGTGCCATAAGGCTTTGAAGAGCACCCAAATTCACCCCAAGTGCAGGAGGACTCTGCAGCAGGGATAGTGTGGAGCTCACCAGGAGAAGTCTGGGATCCTTCCGACAGCAGGACGGGAGACACCTCGTTGTAGGCAGATGGGAGCTGTTTACACTACTGAGGCTCTCAGCAGCAATCAGGAATTAAAGCTGTTATTAAATCAACTCTCCAGAACTCGAGCAGATGTCCGTGCAAACAGATAACAACGGGGTGATGTTAAACCAAAACCACAAACGAAATTAAGACACGGAGCAACATCTTCTCCCCCATGCTCTGCTCAGCCACGCCAGGTATTATCAGAAGACAAATCAATTACCAAAAGCTACCTGTGACTGCCCAAATCCAGGGCTGAACAACTTAACTGAGGGATGTGCAGCACGAGTTAAAGGCCTCCAATCTCATCTGGTGCGTTCTGGTTTCGTCCTTGAAAAAAACCCACCCAATAATAGGTCTGGCTGCGGCTCAGACGGAGGCATAATGCCATCCTCCTCATTAATCAAAGGCTTTCCCCATGGCCAGATGTTTGCTGACTTGTACTGCTTTCTTTTAGTACTGGTTTGGAGGCAGGAATTGCTGCGTGCTGAAGTTACTCCAATTGGACTGGTTGTCCCCGGTAACTGCACCCCGGCATTATTGAGTTACCGAGGCATTCAACGAAGAGTGGCTGTTTGCTTTGACAATTCATACTGCTTTCCCCAATAACCATCAGAGTAAGATGCTAATTTACTTTTAGGACTGTGGGAATTTTACTGCAAACCCAGAAAGGAGCCTGGGTTTTAAGATCAACGTCTGGTGCCCACGGTTTGGAAGGAGAGATGTAGAAAAATGCAGAGTACACCAGAGAAAGACGATGTGCACAACGACAGATGGACCTTAAAAGTCGTATTTTTCAATAACTCTGAGCAACAAAAGTGATGCTTTTATATAGGACAGGAAGCCACCATCTCTCCCCAAAGCTTTCATGGCCTCAGTAGATAAAATAACCAACCCACAATGGGAAGTGTTGGCAGGAAAGGACTTCTGGAGGTCTTTGAGCCTGGGCATCACCCACACTCGACCCTGCTGGGCAGAGCTTCTCCCAGACAAGCCCTGGAACATCCAACGATGGGGAGCTGAGAGCGCAGGGACAGAGCTCTTAGCGTTCCCACCTCTCTTGCTGTCTCTGCCCTGCATCTATAACATCCCTTTCTTCCCATAAATCTGTATAATTCGCTGGGGTTTAGGAGTATCCCTCAGTGCAAAGGAACCATAACTCAAAAGCACTGCCTACATTCCTCTAATGCTTTTGTTTTAAAACAAATTAAGCCCGTGAGGTACTGAACATATGCTCGACATCCCCAGCTCTTGCTGGCATGTTTTTGAAAAATAGAAAGTTTGTGCTTTTCTGGGGAGTCAGGTCATTAACCCGACTATTTAAAAAATCAGCCTATTATACAAGGAAACTTCTAACTGCCTGAGCTACAGGTTATAAATCTCCTGTTTAGAAATCTGATATCCTGACATAATTGCCCTTACAACTTACAAATAGGTTCTCTGTTATCCGTAGATTAAGCTTCCTCCAAAGCCACATCACATCTGCTTAGTTTTGAAAATATACAGCACGAGCTTCAATTACTTTACACTCCACACAAAAATAATCCTGAATTTAACTCAGGGCTTCTTGGAATAAGAGTTTAAGACCCCATAATCTTTTTATTTCATGTTTTCTTGCAATCTAATAGATGGAAGCATTGGCCAGCATGTAAAATTAATGCCACCTTCCACTTCTACGATTTCCCAACCATTTAACTACACTGCAGTGGAATTTTTAAAGCAAATATGGCAAGCAGAAGTCCCACCATCTAAATAATCTGAAATGTTCTGTAGGGAAATGGTCAGCTACTAATTGGAACCACAGTGTTTTCACATCCCTGTTAGGAAGAGGGTTTGGTTTAAAAGAAACCTGACTTAAACTGTAGTTTCTCTGAAGGATGAAGCTTCTGTTCCAGCTCCCCTGATTAATGAAATTGCTCAGGGAGCGACCACTTGGGTGAGCTCCCAGTTAGAAGTGTCTGGACTTCAAAGGGGCAAACTGGGGGCCTTGGGCAGCATTATTATCCAGGTGCACAGCATTAAATACATGAGAGATTTTGCAGAACTGGGGGCTTAGTGACAAAAACCGGCAGCAAACGAGATTAAAAAAGCCAAATCCGTGTCTCAAAGCCACATCTCTTCTCAGCAGCAGGGACATCACACGGCGCTGCCAGACAACAGCCAACTTTTCCTTAAACAATTCCTTTACCTAAGGAACAGAGCAGAGCTCAGAGACCCATCCAGGAAGATGTCATCCCTCTCATCCCTTTCATCCCAACACAGCCTCGCGGTGTCCACACACACGGGATGCCTGAGGGGGCTCAGCCACCCCCGGCCCTGCAGGTACCAGCGTTACCCCAATTCCAGCCAAAGCCGAGCCGGAGCCTGCCTGCTGCTTCCACACCCGCAGCCTCAACCACTCGCCACAAAGATGTTTAGAAATGGCACTGTGGGGCACCATCTTTTCAATTCTTACTCAATTCCTTCCAGAGATTAGATTTGTAAAGAGGACTTTTTTTCTTTTAAGCATCGCAAGCTCGTTGGGAACTGGAGGCTCAGTCTGTGCCTTCCTTTTCCTCACAGCCTGCCCCGTCTGGGTCTTAGCGTGCTTTCTGTCCATTACCATTATCTTTCAGATTAAACTCTACGGATGAGAGGCTGTAACTCGTAGAGTATCGAACACACCAACCGAGAGGAACAAACCCCATCCCACAAACTGGCCTGGCAGCTTCGCCAGCAGCTCCCAGCCGAGCCGGGCTCACTCGCTCCTCAACCACCGCGTGTCCTCCCACGGCTGGCAGAGGCCACGGCTCCTTTCTGTACCCAAACCCACGCAGGAACCCACGGGCACCGTGTCCGCTGCCCACGCCAAGGTCCGCTTTCCTCGGGCGCCCACCTGAGCGACGCCGTGCCCGTGTCCGGGCTCGGAGGAGCTGCTCTCCTCACACCTCACCTGCAGCCCCGCTCCTCGGAGGGGCCCGGCGAGGCCAGCGGGTCCGGCCGCCCGCACAGACCGCGACGCCCAGCCCATGGCTCCCCTCCTGCGGAGCTCCCCCGGTGCCGCGGCTCCCAGGCCCCGCAGGAGCCAGGCGAGACGGCGTCGCCCCGCGGGACAGCAGCCGCCACCTCCCCGCCGCTTCCCTGGCTCCCCCGCGAACTTTCTGGAAGGCGCCCGGCCCCGGCCGAGCCCCGCGGCCCCCAGACAAAG